>JAJEJO010001420.1:101967-205625 GCA_020662805.1 Glaucomys volans
TATATATATTATATATATAAATTTATATATAATATATATATTTGGGCATCTCCAAGCTATTTATATATATTGTTATATAAAAATATAAATAATATATATATCATTTATGTATATATATAAATATATATATATTTATCTTTGCTGCAAGCTTCGATCCATTAGTTCAAACTCAAATTTTTACCAATATAGTTGTTTAAAAAATAGTCCAAATAAGCCATTTAAGGCCTGCCAGGTTTGCATTCCCTGCCAAACTTCCTTCTCTACACACACACACACACACACACACACACACACACACTCTGACCCCACCATGTGCTCACAATGGACAAGAAAAGCCCGAGATCAGAGAGATCCCAAGCATGCTGCCCTTCTGGAGCTCTGCAGCTTGGAGATGCCCACCCTGCTGCTCAGTGACATTCATTACCTGCTCACTTTAACCTTCTTTTTGATCCACTTTCTCAGAGAAGCTCTGTTTTTCTCCTCCCCTTCTGAATAGTGGCCCTGTCACTGTGAGCCTCTGGACAATCTCTTGCTACAGAAGACTTCTTGTCTCTTTCCTTACTCAGCTCCCACATCCCTTGAACACCTGCATACTTACCCCACTTTCACCTCTTTGGATGTAATCATAGCTAAATTTTTTAAAGATTGATAGATGAGTTTTCATCTTCTCTAACAAAGCATTTGTTGCAGTTGCACAATATTAGGGGCTGCTCATGTGATAAAGGGAAGTTGTATGTTTTGGTATCAAATGAGAGGATCCTGCAAATCTTTCACCCATTGTTTCCAGGAACTTAGCCTTTCTTTCTCTAGATTTTTGCCAGCTTTGGAGTTTTCAGATGTAGTCCAGGCCAATGGCCACAGGTGAACTGCTTCACATGGCTTGACAAGTCTTGGGTATTCTGCAAGGTGGTCTGAGTATCCAATTGAGTGACGCTCTCAAACCATCATGAAGGCAAAGCCCAGAATCAAATTTTTCATTAATTAAGTTAAATCAGAATTCATCACTAATAGCACTCTTGTTGGATAGGCATTGGTAGGAGCATACAAGAAGAAGGACAGGAATGTGAGAGGTAAACATTATAGGTAACTTGTTGCTAACAGATATTCCCTAGTTAGCTAAATAATTTTTTATTTAAAAATGTTTTCAAAAAAGATTGGCACATTCAAATTATAGTGTTTCCAGTAATGTTTTTGGTTTTTCTAATTTTGATCCCTGACCTAAATTTTCAGACATATTTCTACATTAACCAGAAGTTACACTTCAATATGTGCTATTATTCCTGTGTGCACCTCTTCCTTGAATTCTCACGCCAGCCCCATCTTTATGAAATGCATTCTTACCCTTTCCTCATGAGTTTCCTTTTCAAGCAGCAGGTCTGCAGAAATCCAAGTTTCTTTGGGGAGGACATTTAGATTAAGGAAGATCCAATTCTCTAGGCATAGTCCATATGTGATCAATTTATGTGTTTCCTCATAAGAAGAAAATACTGATTAGAAAGGGCATCTGTTAGGAAAGGATTTATGATGCAGATTGGAAAGGCCTTTATGTGGGAATATGTTTATTAAAAAGAATAACTGCTTTCAAGAAGAGTGTACATTGCTAGAATTTTTTTCTCTGTCTGCAGTAGAATTTCAACAGATACTTCTAAGAGATGGAAGGCAAAATTTGAAGAAAGGAGTCAGAAACATAGATGAATATATCTGAAATAGTATTTGTAGTTCAGGTCACCAGAAACAAATAATGTAGACAGGAGAGAAGTTGGAGAAAAGATGCATAGTTTATGTTGAGAAGTTTGGGGTGATTCACTTCAAATATACAACTTTAAGATACAAAGAAATATAATGGAGGAATCTTTTTATTTATAAAACTTGGGCAAATTCTGAAAGGATTGTATGTATTTCAGCAACATAAAATTTGGAAGTTATATGTGTCACACATTTTATTTTAACACCCTTTCCCAGTGCCCAGCATAGTGCAATATCTTTAAAAAGTTTTACTGTATGATTGAAATGCCTCCCATATCATTCCTTCCAAATATAAAGTCCCTTAATGTTAATTTCCCATTCATTTCTACTCTTGATTTTTCTAAATAGCCTTTGTGTAAAATGTAGGTTAATCTCATATGGAGACATAACCTACTTTCCCATGTGATTCTAAGATAAAACTTTAAGCCCTGGAATTTGCAAAGAGGCAGATTTTGCATAGAACTTCCTGATGAATAAAGCTGACCACAGTGTGGTTACGAGCAGTAATGCAGTAATGAGACACTACAGTTAGTTTTCATAGACAAGCTGAAAGATACTCTCTATCTGCAATTTAAGGAAGTTGAAGTAGATGGCTTCCTGGGTTTTTCCAAATATGATTTCTTTTGAGCCTTTTGACTGCTCTAAATATTGAATGCTTGGAAATAGTACCTAATTCTATTGGTTTCTCTTTTCCAGTCTCCCCTATTATATTATAGTAACCTAAAAAAAAAAAAAAAAAAAAAAAAAAAATGGTTCCAAGAGCCCAAGGAGGAAGCTGTTCCTTTAAATGATTGTTAAGACATAATCACCAGATTTCTCAGCATATGTATTACTTTATTGTAATTTTGGAAGTTAAAGCACAAAAAGTAATATACTAAAAAATTGACTTCCCATATATACATTTTCTTTTGAAGAAGTATCTTACTTTATATGAACTCAAGAACATCTACTCCATTCCTTAAATTTATCCGTATTAAAAAGTAATCACCCAAAGCAGTTTCATTGTTTGACTACTCTGTGTTGTGCTTGCAAGGTATAAATTTTCTTGTCTGGAAAGCAGGAGGGAACTTGAGGAGTGATAGATGTGTACCAGTGGGTGAGGCAAAGTAGGGAGAATCAGGAACTGAATCAGGGGCCCAGAGCTACCCACTGTTACCTGAGTTGTAACTTGCTGGTAACCTTACTAATTGCCATTCATTCCCCAGGCTTTCTAAGGAGCCCTGGTTTAGTGCAGACCTCACAGTTACTTCTCTCTCATGTTCACCCAGAGACAAACATGGAAAGGCAGGATCAAAAGGAACCACACTAGAGCTTTCTGCTCAAACGGAAGGCCTTAAAGGCTCTGAACAGCTTGAGCAAAAAATGCTGAAGCACTCTGCAAGCAATAGTCATCCTTCTAACACTTGCAACTTGGAATTCAAGATAAGGACATGATTCTGCAGTCTTTTTATTATGCTCATTTCCTGAATGCCAGTTATTTAAGTTGTTTTATGTTTGATTAGTTTGGAATTACATGCCTTTTATATGTGTTGGTCAATTTATCTGCAGGAAACTGATGTTTCCCCAAGGTCATAGCAAATATATGCTGTTTTGTTTGTAAGTATGCATTGCTGAGAGCAAAATGTTAACATCAGTCAGAGATCACCCCATCAGGGTTTATTCCTGAAGTTTGAATCTCCATGCTAGCTGCACTAATGGCAATAACAATATGTTATTTTCTTATATAACAACAATAAAATGCTACTTAGTACCACATTATACAAGCCTACTTAAATTCTAGTCTCTTCTGTAATATCCCCCATAGCACTGTATATTTCCAAGCCTAAGTTCTGGTCTATTGCAGATATTAATGGAAAATAATTACACACAACTCTGCCAGATAGACCATTACTTTCAATTCCCTTCGAATCATTTAAACAAAATAGAATGAATCTTTCTTGATTATTTAATTATTGGGTATAATTACTTAAAAGTTCATAAGAGGACTTGTTGTACTCACTTAAGAATCGATTATAAATCAAAGATTACATCTTTAACATTGAAATTTTTCCAAGATTAACATAAATATCAGAAAAATGGAATATGCTCATGTTATAAGCATAGTATTTACAAAATCTCTTGTAAAAATATACTAGACACAAAACAAAAACCTGCTTTATCAAATGCTTCATCTCCAGCCCCTAGAAGGCAAACACTTAATAGTTCAATGAATGAAATTGAATTTAATCCGTGTTTAAGCCTACAGTTCAGACTTTTTAACAGGAAACACACAAGGGAGCTAGAGAGGTATTTGTTTGCAGTTTTGCTTTTGGTTTAGGAGTAAGAGAGATTAAGTCTGGCATCCAGCAGGATATTTTCTGAAATGTATTTGTTGGTAGTGTGTGTTGGAAGAGCCCAGAAGAGCCTGGATAAACTGCTGCTCAGGACACTTATTATATCATCCCTCTACCAGGGGGACACTATATACCCACTGTGCATTCATTTCTGAAAGGGAGAGAGAAAAAACAAACAAGCAAGAAATATCAGCTTATCTTTCCCCTCAAGGAGGCAATAGTCCAGTTGGAGAGAAGCGAGTCATGCGTGAGGAACCACTGAATATTATAAAGCAGTATAATGTAAAAAGCAAAGCTCTTTAATGAATTAAAACCCCTATATAAAAATACAGCACAAAACATTTCTCTTGTTATTCAAGGAGAGTGGCAAGGATTTTTCTCAACCAGAGGTGGTAAACTGGCTGCCTGCAGGCAAGACTGCAGAATTGTTTTGTTTCGCTTACACAGTGTTAGAAGAGAATGAATCAACATTCAAATATTGTATACTTTAGATTAATATATGTTTGTATTGCTTCTTTCAGAGAACCTGATTTCATTGGCTCGGTCTTTTCTTGGAGATGCTCAAAGGCTATCTCCTTTAACAGCACAGATGCCTTCACACCAGATAAAACTTCATTCATTTTTCTTACTTTCCTTAGAAACAAAGTTTGCTACCCTGGTACTAACTCACAAGAACATCTCCAGCCTGGAATATTTTGTTTTAAATTTCTGATACAAAAGGCAGGGATGACTAGGGTGTCCTAGTTGAAGGCAGCTAAGATCTTCAGGAATACAGTTCTTTAAAAGCAGGATGGACATTGTACATGTTTTCTACACAAGTATAAGAAGGAACCAAACTAGAAACACCATTATTCTAGTGTTCTGCTTTTTGTGACTTTTGTTGTAATTTTAGTTTTAGCAGTTTATAATTACTCTCTAAGAAATTTTCTATGGGGAAAAATAATCCGTGCTTATTTGGTATAGTAAAAATTCTATATATTCTGTAATTTAAGCAGAAGGAATCATTGTTTAATTGGATCCTGTTCACTCTTTTCCAGAATCATACAGCTCTCCTCAGTTTTCTTGATTTCATCATCTATTTATTCCATCTGCAATTTACATTTCTTTACTCTGAGAGTGATGGAAAATTTTGTTGAAATAGAATAATTTATAAAAGTCAGATTTGTAGAATGAATGTGGTGGAATGGGAAGGAGAGGGGCTGGATCTCTGTCTATCTTCTGGTGACCCCTCAGGGTTCTCTGTGGAATGCTACAAGTAGTTTTGCTCTGGGGGACTCACCTTGCCTTGTTTCTAGTTTTAGGAGATATTTCCAGTTTCAAGTAGAGAAAAAGAAACTTAAAATACATTTCTTTGTGGAGAGAGGTGTGCTGCAATTCAAACTATTGCTGTTTGATGTCTCAAAGAAACCACTAGGATAAATTAGTGAACATTTTACTACAGGGAAGAGAGGAGACTTACAGCAACATTTTACTGTCTGGGGAATCCTGACACTCAGAGGAAGCCATTCAAGTTCAGTCAACTGATGTAAAAGTATTTCTGTCTCTCTCTTTATGGTTATGATATTGTTGAAAGCAACATGTTCTTCCATTCTAGTGGCTTTCAGTTATTCAACAAATGGAGTTAATTAAAGTTACAATCACTATCCTAAATATGGAGACCCAGAATTCAAACTCTGTTTACTCAGAGGAGCTCCCAACCCAGTGAATAAACAAACAACTAAACAGGGAATCTAAAAACCAGTGCTCTCAGTGGTAGAAAATAGATACTAGGGGACATAGAAGAAGCATGCATAACTTGATCTTGAAGTAGACAAAGAAAACTTGGTGGGATTGAGGAGTGTGTTCACTATAGCTCAGGATAATAACAGAGTGTCAGATGTTGCTGCGAATGCTGAAGAATGCATTTGATGATGAAGATTTAAGCATGTTATATTTGAAGTTTTATTTGTAAGGAGAAATAGTGTATCAGTCTTCATGGCTTAATGGATGTGGAACGAGGTGGAGAGGGAAGGGCTTATAATGATTTCTGTGTTTCTTGATGAGTCTTGGTAGAATTATCTATAGAGGAAGCTGTGGAAGGGCAGGCTCTGGTAACAGCAAAGACACAAATTCATTCTTTAAGTGAGATGTTGATGGAGACAAGTGGAGATGTCTATGATTACATTGGAAATATGTGTGTAGAGCTCATGAAGTGTGCTTACATTTTATATAGTACATAATGTAATCAGCAGAGAGATGGGTCTATAAGATCATGTACAGGTTCACAGAGGAAGAAAAGAAAGGATGAACAAAGGACTTAGAATCTACAAGAGCTAAATGAAAGAGCTGGAGAACATGTCCTGAAATCCAGGAAAGAAAAAATAATAAATTGAACTGTAGAAGCAAACAAGTTTAAATAGTGTTGTGATGAACATCGTGTAATGAATTTAAAATTGGAAGTCCCACATGACTTTAAAGGCGGCAGTTTCCATAAAGTAATATTTATTTCCTTAAATATTCTAGTTTAAGGAGCTAGCATGAAACAACAGAGACACGAGCGCTTACATTTTCAGAGGAGCGTGTCCTAAAGAGAGAAAAATAGCAATGTGGGAGGAAGGAAATACTGGAATAAAGAAAAAAACACAGTGGGCAGTGGTTAAATCTGGTCTGTGTCCCTTTGGCGAGGGGGCAACGGGACTCTCCTTCCATCTGCCACTCTACCTGCAACTGTGTACTAACTTTCTAGATCTGGCCTACAAAGTACTCCAAACTGGGTGGCTTCAAACACAGAAGAGCATTCTCTCTCAGTTCTGGAAGATTGAAGTCTGAGATGAAGCTGTTGGCAGGGCTGGTTCTTTTCAAGGGTTCTGAGGAAGAATCTGTTCCATGCTGCCCTCCTAGGTTCTGGTGGTGGGCGGACAATGTTTGGCATTCTTTAGCGTGTAGAGAAATCACCCCAATTTTGATCTTCATCTTTATGTGGGGTTTTCCTTGTGTTTGTTTCAGCATCCAGCTTTCCCCATTTTATAAAGTCACGTTTTCATCTTGAATTAGCAAACACCCTCATCTTACCTATTTACATCAGCAATGATGTTATTTCCAAACAAGGTCAAATTCTGAAGGAATGGGGTCTAGGACTCTGTCATGGTAATGATAAACCCATTTATGAATTTCTCTGAATAAAACTAATTGCTTGCCATGCTCATTACCCCCAAAATGGTAAAATGAGTTGACCGAACTAGTATTACAAATGTCTTCAATGTGGACTATTTAGTTGTTTTTTTGCTTTCTACCACCTGGACACAGAGATGGTATGGGGCTGACTTCCACTAGAATGGCGTTGCCACTTTTACTAGTCTTATCAGTGAGCAACTACTGACTGCAGTATCATTTCTCAATTCGTCCTGCATTTCTTATTTATATGGAACAGATCAGGGTGTAGATACTTTGCAGTTTTCTTCATGTTCCCACCTTTGTCTCTCTTCTCTCTTCTCCTTCCTTCTGAGCATTCTACAACAAATATTCGTTTTTTTGTTTTGTTTTGTTGTTTTTATTTATATAGTCAGGTGCTCACCACTGCAGATATCTTCTCCACCTCCCCCTCCCCACCTCCTCCTTCCCCTCCTCCTCCCCTCCCCTACCTCCCCTACCTCCCCCCCCCTCCTTCAGGGATTGAATCTAAGGGTGCTTAATGACTGAGCTACATACGCAGCTCTTTTTATATTTTTATTTGGAGACAGGATTTGCTGAGTTGCTCAGGGTCTCACTAAATTGCTAGGGCTGGCTTTTGAATTTGCCATCCTCCTACCTCAGCTTCCTGACCTACTGAGATTATAGGTATGCACCACCACGTCCACCAAATATCTTCTCTTGGAAAAAGAAAATACATAGAAAAAAATAAGTTATGATGTTCTGTTGGGCAGTAGGGTGATTATAGTAGATAATGATAACAAATATTTCAAAGAAAGCTAGAAAAGAGATTTTGAATGATTTACCATACATATTCTACATGCTAAAGAATGCCAAAAATGTATCATGTCTCCTCATGATAAGTGAGGAGATGAATATGCTTGTTCTGATTTGACTATTACACAAAGTATACTTGTATTAATACATCACATAATACCACATGAATATGTACAATTTTGTGTCAATAAAAAATAAAATAATAGCATTTACTGATTAATCTCATAACAATACAGCTTATTTTTATGACAGATGTTTTTGTATTTCTACATTGCAATATAAATCTCAGTTTATTTGAAGTGTTTTATTTTTTTTGCTGCAAAGTGATCATGTTAACTCATTTATGAATAGGTACCTATATCAGTTCATTTATTCAGCAGCTATTTGTTGAACCTCTGTATTGTAGACATTTGTCATTCTTCTGACTGTCTACTTCTGAGGAGTTCTGTGGTTTATGAGCTAGGAGGAGAGTCATCCATTTGTCTGCTCTGTCCCCTGGGAGCTGAAGCATATACATATACCCTACAAGTGACTGATTAGATAATATCTTCAGAGGTTTTGAATCTGAACAAATGGATTAAAAATGGAATCAAGAAATGGTTCTGGGTATGAGTAGGGTGTCACCAGTATTAATTTCTATAGGTGGCCTGACTAGCAGCACTCAGGGTCTGGGATCACCCATGACAGTGAGACCAGCTCCAGCTTCCAGCGTAGAGGCTGATGGCAGCAGGAAGCGGTGCCATCCCAGGGTGGATGCATGTGGGCTCTGGCTCTGGCTACTTAGCAGTTCTTTGTTGGTACTCTAATTTTCCAGCTTTCCCAGAAATTTTATAAGCTATTTAACACACAATCAAAACTTTTCTTTCTTGCTTAAATCAGTGAGCATTTGTTTTGGTTGTTTGTAAATTAGCCCTATGATTAATATGTGATCATACGCGATACAGTTAATAATACGTACCCCACTTGTAATAACTATTAAGATAATAAAACAAGAGTGGGAATTCAAAGAGTTAATAACATCCAGTTTTCTCAAGGTGATTTTATTGCTTAATACTGAGTCAGAAAAAGAAAGTAATGTGTCATACACAAGTAAATACGTGTATGCAACCTAGAGAAATAAACTATTTTTGCTTGGCTAGATGGGGAGAGGTTAGCATTACTTCAGGGCTGAGTGTTTTCTGAAGGACCAGAGAGGAGCCTCTTATATCACTAAGTGAATATAGTATCATAGATTCCCAGAATAGAAGTGACCCTTAAGGACCATCTAACCCCAACTATTATTTGAGTCATTGAACATAAGAAAATTTTTCAAGGTCAAATTGTTGGTGGCTGATAATAACTAGGGTTGAGACCTAACACTGTTTTGTTTTTTCTTTGTTTGTTTTATCAATGTAGACTTCCTTCAGTATATCGCAATTGCAGAATTATTCCAGGTCAGACTGTCAGTTAGCCAAGACAGGCAGTGGAGCAGTGCTTCACTGGACAGATATCTGAGTGTGGAGCAGAACAACTTCAACACCTTACCTATGCTTTTATGCCTCATTGATGCTTTCCAATTATCTGTGGTTTTTGATCACTATATAGGCATAATGTACATTTCTTGTTGAAATCACAATGCAAGAGAATTCAACTTAACTCCTCATCTCACTGCTGATAAAAAACTGGATCCAGAATCTCTTGAATAGTCACAACATTTATATTAGTTAAAGGTTGGAGAGATGAAGACAAACTCTAATACATCAACAAGTGAGAACAAATCTATTCATCTTCAAAATTTTTACATTCCCTTTAGCTTCTCATAGTAAAAATACAAGTTTGGATCCCTCAATTGGTTTTCCAGCAGTTATGGGGAAATTCTTTTTCACAAATGCATGCCTGCTTTTGGAGAAGCCAGTGAATTCATCAATGGTAATATTTTGTTTCATTTGCAAGAAGAAACTTGTTGAACAGGAAAGTTATCCTCAGGCAATAACTACACACCTGGGTAGCTCTTGTCTCCCTTAGAATGCTCAGCACTTTGGTTCTTCTAGACCATTAGCTTCACAATACTCTTTCACATTGTGTGAATGCTGTAGGAATAACCTCACTGCCTGTATTTTTAAACTAATAAAGCTACAATTGCTTGAGTGGAAGCTTATTATTGTGCCAGATTCTCCACTAGGTGCTTTTTTATATATGTATTACCTCCTTTAAAAATTCTCAGCTGGTTCAAGGTACTTATTCTTTAAGTCAGTCTGCTAGCTCAAGTCTAGTCAAACTCAAATTCTACTCCTTCATTTCTACTAGGATTTTTAAAAAAAAAAATTTTCTGTCAATTTCCATTTCCATTTGAAATTTAAAATGTGGGCAAGAATTAAAGGTATTAAGTTTTGCAAAATAGGATCAACTATGTCATTCAATATCCTCTATCTGGCTATGTGGATTTTGATTTCTAGAACACTATTACTGCTCATAAAAGAATAATGCAGGGCAGCATAGTACTATTATCTCTGGATCTAAAGACAATCCTCCCACACTTGATTCCCAGGTTGTCTAAGATTGTAAACTGAACAAGTTACTTTAACTCTCTTTGGAGAGGTGTTGCCTAAATATGACAGTGTTAAAGAATTTAAAATGTTCCTTCTACTTTTGGCATCTAAAACATTATGACCCCCTAAGATGAACATCTCTAACATCTCTTCTGTATTTCAGTTGCATTTATCCAAATTCCCATTTAGTATTTTTATTTGAGGAACTCAGGTACCTCAAGTTGTAACATGTCTAAACCAAACATAGCTTCTTTCTCTTGAGATTCAACCTGCAATTTGTAAATCAATCTTTTTAGAAACACTTACCTTATATTGCATTTGTAATTACTTCTCTTTTACATTCAGAATTTTTTTTTCCATGTTCTTATTTACTTTTCTCTCTCTGTAGAGATTTGGTCAATTTAATGGTCTTTCTTTAGAAACCATTTTTGTTTTGTTTTGTTGTTAATATTTCTATTAATTTTCTTTCTGGTTGTTATTGTTTATGTTATTGACCTTTGCTCTTACAATAATTTTCTTCCTTCTGTCATGTCTCCTTGGGTTTGCTCTTTTGATCTTTCAATAATTTAAAACATAACATAACTGCTTTATCATGTGTGTAACTGTCTTAGTCTGTTCAGGCAGCCAAGACTAAACATCATGAACTGCTTGGGTTATAAACAACAGTATTTCTTATAGTTCTGGAGGTTAGGAAATCCAAGTTCAAATTTCCAGCAAATTCACTGTCTGCTTTCTAGTTCACAGGTGGTACCTTCATGCTGTTGCTATTTCCTCACATGGTGGAAAAGATAAGACAACTCCTAGGGCCTCTTTTTTGAAGGCACTTACCCCATTATAAGGGTCCCATCATTATAAACTCATCACCTCACAAAGATCCTACCTCCTAACACCACCACACTTGTGATTTCAACACTTGAACTTTGGTAGGAATACAAATGTTCAGATGATAGTGGTAACCCTGACCTTCAGGACATTCTCTAAGCTTTATGGTTTAACAATGCTTCATCTAAAAGTCTTCTCAAATTTTAATCTTGTAGTCTGATAAGTAAGATAGTGGGGGGAAGTTTTACAGCTTTGTCTTATCAGGCATATTTCATTAGTTCTTTTTCCAGACAGCTTTGTTTTTAATCTTAGCCAGATCTAGGATGAATGTTGCCAACCTGATTCCAGTTGTCATTATGAGAACAGTGACCACCCAGAACACTACAGAAGGGAGAGAAGACTATATAAACTATCCTTCCATCTAAACTTTGAACAAAGACACATCAGACGCTTCTTCACTCCAAAATGTTCACCACCCCTCTTGCCTTCTAACCCCTCTTACATCACAACTGTGTTAACTGTGTTCCAATTTGAAGGTTGCATAATAACTGATAAAACATTATTTATAGGTTTGTGTGACAGTGTTTCCAGAAGAGACTGGCCTCTGAATTAGTAGATTAAGTGAAGAAAAGTCAGCCACATTCATGTGGACTGGCATCATCCAATCCATTGGAGGTACAAATGGGACAGAAATGGGAAGGAAAGCTGAACCCTTTATCTCTCGTCTTGGTCTGGGACATGTCTCTTACCCTTTCTCTTCTTAAGCTGGACATCTATCTTCTCCAACAACAGACTTTGGAACTCCTGATTCTTGGACCTTCAGGCTCTGAGATTTACACCAGTCACTCCTGTGTTAGTCATCCTTCCATTGACCAAACAGCTGAGATAATCAACTTACTAAGGGTAAAGGGTTATTTTGGCTCACCAGTTTTAGAGGTTTCAGCCACTTGAGTAATACTTCTAAAAGTAATCTCAAATTTTAGTCTTTTAGTGTGACAGGTGAGGTGATGGGGGAAGTGTTTCTGACTTACATAGTCACTTGTTCCTATTGATTTGGGCCTATGGTAGGACAGTACATCATGGCAGGAGTGTGTGGCGGAGGAGGCCTGTTTACTTCAGGATAGTCACCAGGGTACCAATTTCTCCTTCAAGGGTACACCACCAATGACCTCACTTTCTTCAACTAGGTCTTAATTGCTAATTTTTGCACCACCTCCCAATAGTGCCATGGATTTAAAACCAAGTCTTTAACATCTGGACCTCTGAAGGACATTTTACATCCAAACTATAGTACCCTGTTCCCTTCTCAAGCCTTCAGCCTGAAACTGAATTACACCATCAGCTAGCCTACTCCTGTGGCTTTCTGACAGTGTATCAGGGTACTTCTTGGCCTTCATAAGCATGTGAGCCATTTTCCATAATAGATCCTTCTTTCATATTTGTATATGCTAATGGCTCTGTTTCTCAGGAGAATCCTGGCCAATATAATAACTCCTCCATTTACTTCATGGTTTCTCATTTGTACATAGTTTAACAGACTCTCTGATTTTCATAACCCAAAGGAAACAGTAAGAAAAGACTTTAATCTTTTCAAGAATCATCACCTGATTCCAGAAACAACTCTTACATAGAACATATTTATGAATTTTGAAAGCTATATGTTCATGAAGGCTAATGGTTGCTTGATTAGGAGTGTTAGCAATAGATTTATTAAACATTATGATTGAGAGGAGTTATATGATTTACAACAACATAAACAAAATAAAGTCTGTATTTATGTAATTATTTAATTTCTCCTATTTTATGTTTGACTTAAAAGCAGATATTATAATTTAGGTAAAGTTGTGATTTTAGGTACAAAGCCAACTGTGAGAGATTGCTCAGTAAACTTTTCAACTCAATGACTCAATGACAATAGTGACAGCTTTTGCAATTAGCGTAGGCTCTTTGTTTCTTGAGGCAACTGTAAAACCTACAGCCATGTATTCACTTTCCAATGAAATCGGTACACATGCATAAAAATTGTAGTTGAGTTAATTGGTGCATTGGCTGACAGACTCAGCAAAGAGGCCAAGCCCTGAGCCATCCAGTTATTGCTTAAACTGCTCTGTTATAACACGTTGGCTAGGATCATTGAGAAGGCTGTGCTTCCCCAAGGCTTACGGAAAGCACAAATTGAGAACTTTGGTATCTAGGGATGTCAATCTGACACTTTTCATAAGCATCAAACACTCATAAATTATAAAAAATAAAAAGATATGCTCTACTTGAGGTTATTTTATAAATACCAAGTAATGGTGTTATGCTATTCTGAGATGTGGAGGGAAATACTCTGATGACTAGTTGGAAAAAGTCATGGAAGATGTAAAGTTTTTCTATTTCTAAGGTAAGTTAAGCATTTGTTTGTGAAATTTATTATAGTCTAATATTTCAATATCCAAAATATTAGCTCCTTTCTTAATTTGATCCCAAAGTCTTTCTCATGCAGCCAGCAGAAATAAACTTTGAATTAATTTTAAAAACATGCCTATTTAGAGTGCTCTTGTAAAACAAGGATTCCTGGTGTGTCTATTTAGAAAGTACTTTTCAAAGGACAACAAATGCCTTAGGATAATTATTGTTAAACCTGAATGGTTTAGAAAAGCATAAATAGTCAATGAACAGTGACTTCCTCACTCATTTTCAAAGTCATTTATAGTACCTGAAAGGGACTATTTCTCATTGTCAAAATATATGCAGGATAGTAAACTTTGAAAAATCAAAAGTAACAGAATAAAATAGATTTTTCTATGCAAACCCAAATCCTCAAAGTTTTCAAACAGTAGAAACAATGTTTCAATTTCAGGGCTATTTAACCATTGGACATAGAATGGGCATTGAAAACACCACTGTATGGATTGTAAAGAAGAATAGTAAGCCTCTGTGTGTAGTCTTGAGTGAATTCTTTTACATCCAAAGTCCGATGAATTACTTTACTTTCTTTCTGCTATATTAAATTTATTCAAACGTATGGGGGGGTAGGGGATGAGAGAAGAATGAAGGACCTTTAGATTACAAAGAGGGAAATGAGAGGGGAAGGGGGAGGAGATTTGAAAAATGGTGGAATGAGACAGACATCATTACATGTACATGTAATGTACATGTATGATTACATGAATGGTATGAATGTACATCATGCACAACCATAGAAATGAAAATGGGTACCCCATTTGTGTGCAATGAATCAAAATGAAGTCTGTAAAAATTTAAAAAAAAAAAGCAAAACAAAAACAAATGTATGTTTTACTTGGGAGGGACCCTGCAATTTTCAGCTTTCCAGGGAGATGTGGATTTTTAAAATATGGAGTGGAAGTAGGTTTACAATGACACTGATAAAGATTTAGCTTTGGCATCTTTTGCCCCTCGATGCCTTTAAAGACATCCTAATAATTGTTAACATGGTCCTATGCATGTTAAATTTTACAAAAGTAAGCTATGTTTAGTGCACTTAATTAGGACCAGAGGTTATTTCCAGTTCAACTTCTCTGCCTTGCTTCTCCTCATGCTGGCAACCCTGGAGGGTCACAAGAGAAATCTGGTTAAGAGGAAGTTGAGTTAGGAAAATATTTAATTTCAATTTTATCTCTTTCCTGTTCTAAATACATATCTACATTCCTTAATTTTACTTTTGTAATGTTTTGGTGTTTTTATTATTATTTAAGAGATTTCCCAGATTTCCAGTGTTCTGGACTCCCAAATCATAGCACCACTCCTAACAGAAACCCTGACAGTAACTGTGTGGAGAGTTAAGTCCTTTAGACTCCTTATGGTTTTCATTATGCTGATTTTGTTTCCAGTTTCTGAACTATTTGTCTCTGCTACAAGTAAATTTTATCTCATGTAATTATTCATTGAAATATTTTATCTAATGAACAGATTTGATTTTTTTAAAAAGAAAATTGTCATGTCACTTATACAACTCTGCTTTTCCTATTTCTACCATAATAGTCTCACTAAAATTTCCAAGATAGCAGATATTTTATCTCTTTCCTTCTCAGTCACACCTTCTTCTCCACTCCAGCCATCATACTCTAGTCTCAGCGACAAGGAGGATCTAGTAATTCCTTCTTAAAGAAACAAGCTCTCAGGTCTCTACACCATGTCTAAACTGTAGTACTTTTTTCACCTATTTAGGGTAGGATTTGATTGTGGTGGGCAAGTGATTCCATGAGGATCTTCACCAGAGTACCCCGATTTGGAGAACAAGGCCTCTTGATAGATTTTGCTAGGTCTCTATAATAAAGAGTGACATAGCTGTGTGGCTTAGAAAGCAGTGTTTCCACATGTGGAAAAAATAAAAAAAAGCAAAGTAAAAGCTACAGGAAGGATCAAAAAATAAAATAAAAATGATTTATTCAACACAAATGTTAATGAAGCATTTCATGAACAAAGGGACGAAGATCATGTGGCTCCAAAGAAACAAAGAATCAGCTCAAGATGTCCTGCCTATAATAGATTCCAGTCCTTCATGGGGTCTGCTTTCCCTTCCTTCACCTGGATTGCTAGAAATTCTTAGATACTTATCACACATCTCTTTCTTGGGTCAATATAAGTAGGTCTCCTTTACTCATAATGAATGATTCAGGAAACTGAAATACCCTGGGTTCCCAATACACTCTGTGGGTCACTTGTCTTTACACCTGGGCACGTTCCTCCACTTGTAACCACTGCTTGGAATACTCTTCCTCATTTTGGATGCAAATTGTCCCAATAAGAATGTAACCTAGGTTGAGGCAACAGACTTCCACAAAGGGAAATTCTAGAGAGGATAGTGTCAATTTATCTAGTAGCTTGAGAAATGAGGTCCTCAGACCAGGTGAGGAACCTGAGCACTATAAAAAAGTATCACGGTGGGAGGCCATTTGGTGGTTAAGTTACAGCCTTAAAGCAAACAGTAGGAGTGGACCTAAAGGATAATGATTCACTGTATTTCATCTTAGGAAAGAATGGATGGGTACAGAGATAAGAGATTAGGTAGGTTTATTTTTTTTTCTTTTGGTTGTTATTTGTTTATTTTTTTACACAATGAATGAGAAATGAAGAATTAATAATCAGAGTAAAATCTTATTCTTTTTTTATCCTGGAGACACCTAAATTATTTGAAGTACAATTATCTGGCAAATTATATTAGCTTGTTGATTTCAGTCAGGTAAATGCCAATTTAAAATATACAGATATCTGTATGTATGTGTATGTTTGAAATACTGTAAACTATTTTCTGCATGTTGGAATTTCAGGGAGGCAGCAGATCTAGCTTATTATTGCCATTTACTATGTTTTTTTCAATCAAGACTTATCAGCTCTTAACCAATGAACACTAATTCTAATGAACTAATCAATGTGATATCATGTTGCCTTTACTTATTTATTTATTTATTTATTTTTTGGTACTGGGGATTGAACCCAGGGTCATTCCACCATTGAGCCACATCTCCAGCCCTATTTTGTATTTTTTTATTTAGAGACAGGGTCTCACTGAGTTGCTTAGGGCCTTGATAAGTTGCTGAGGCTGGTTTTGAACTTACGAACCTCCTGCCTCAGCCTCCCAAGTGCTGGGATCACAGGCATGCGCCACCATGTCTGGCATGTTGCCTTAATTTAAAAACACTGATTTTTAAAAATCTATTTGAATTAGATAAATTTCCCTAATAAGCAATCTGAATTTTAACACAGTAGCCAGGCCTGTGTAACAACAGTACCTAAGTCACTCTAAATGAGAGAATATTTTTCCTGCAAAAGATCTGTGTTACTCTCAATTAGTTTTCTATCTGCAAAATTCAGGAGACATCGGTGATATCTAAGAAGGTATATCTCAATGAGAGAATAATTTGCCTGATAGCTTTCTTCTCAGATTGTGTCCAATAATTACATGCATAAATTAAGTCCCAAAATGTACATGTGAAATTAAAATATAAAAAGAAAAAATGAAGGTCTGGAACTGTCAACATTTCATAGATACTTAGTAATGAGCAAACACTATTTTTAGTAGTTTAAAATTTTGATACCTGTATCATTTTTCTTAATTGTGTGGGTTATAGCTTGTCTAAGAAAATATAAAACTTACAAATTTCCATTGTACACAACATGCTAACTATACTGCACAGATGGGTTTTAGACTCCTATTTGCCAGAAGAGCTTCATTAAGGATCACACACAAAGGAAAATGCATAGTTAAACAGGAATTCATTCACATTTGCTTCAAGAACCAATATTTTATTTTTGGAGAAATGGTTCTTAATTAGAATTTGATGTTCCCCCAAATATGTCAGATTCTATAATACAATGTATCTTAAGGCCAAAGCTCATAGAAATATGTTCTTGAGGGAAAATATCATTCCTTTGTCATTGTTAGATTTCCAGAACCTAGTGGGGTGCCTGGCTCTCAGTAGATGTTTATTGAAGATGAAAGAAATCAGCCTAGTGACAACAGAGAACAACTAATTGAGTTTCCATGTACCAAGTTAATTATAGCATTATAGCTGTGAACACTCTAATGTAAGGAAGTGAATGTGGAAGTGACTTCTTTTGTTAGCTATGTTTATATAGAATAATACTTGCTTATATATTTCTATACTCAGTATGGATGTTTAATTTCATAAATAGCATTAAAAATGGAGGGACATACATATTAATAAAAGATTCTAGAGGAAATAAATTACCTTACAAACTTAAGTTCTAGTTATATTACTTGGCATATGTTTCTGGCATCTTTAAACCCACTGATAACTAGCATGGCTGCTTGGATCGTAGAACAGAGCTCTAAAAATAGTCGACATTTTGCTGTTTCTATAGTAACAAAGAAAATGGCTTCATATTCTGGCACTGCTCCCACAGAGCTTAATGTTCTCTCTAGATTGCCTATACACTATACTACTATGTTATTGTAGTAAAAACTACCATTACTCTTTCCTTCATGTCTTTGATGTGTCTTACAACAGTCTGATCACTAGTACAACAATCTGAGTGTTTATCTAACATGGTTAAAGCATTCCAGTTATTTTTTAAGAAATTGAATTTCACCTAAAGAAGAAATTATAAATGCTAAGACCAGGCCTTGCTTTTACATGCTGTGATCTGAACTGTACTGAAAGGTTTCAAACACTTTCTTCCTCAACATCTCATATTTACCAGTGTGAAATGATTCTTTCGGATTACATAATTATCCCCCTTTTTAATTCAGCATTGACTGTTTGGTGAGCCTAATAAATTCCATAGTTTCGGATGTATCTCTTTGTAACAGTCACATTAGTTCTAGTAAACCATTTCCTCCACTGAATTTGCTTCATCAGAGTAGGGGAATTTGTCTCTCCTATTTCCTCAGGAATCCTCAGTGCTATGACTAGAGGAGGCACCTAATAAATGTTTTGCTGGATGAGTGCTTGGTTGAATAAAACTCTGGAGTGGGAGAGTTATTTCAATGTCATTTATACTTGCTAAGGTTATTTAATTCTAGTATATATCTCTCCATCCCCTGACAACTCAATGGTAATAGTTCACCAGTTAGTAATTATGGTAGGGAGAATATTTCTCAAATATGTTCAGTTCTGAATTCCCAGAACCTGTGAACATGTTAGATTGTATGGTAAAGGGGAATTAAGGTACAGATGGAATTAAGTTTGCTATGCAGTTGACATGATGTCTGGGACATTATAGTGGGTTATCCTGTTGGGTCAATATCGTCACATTTTAAATGTGCAAAAAAGAAAAGAATCTCATTGACAGAAACAAGGATTTCTGTCATCTCCAAGGATTTCTGGAGATGGCTGCAGGAGAATTTGCAGGATGGTACAGGCTTTGAACAAGGAGGAAGTTGACCACAAGACAAGAAAAGCAGATGGCCTCTAGAGAGTAGAAAAGGCAAGGAAACAGACAAAAAGGTTCTAAGTCACTAAGTTTGTGGTAATTTGTTACAGCAGCAATTGGATATTAAAACAGTGGGGACCAATAAAGATTTTTCAGTACTAAGGAACAAATTGAGAAACAGAGGACTAGATGAGTTTGTTTGTTGGGAAGCATTGACTACCCAATGGATAATGTGAAAATTGGAGAAGATGATACATAACCACCTCTCGAGAAGCTAACCTCTGGTATGGAAAAAATGAAAGTACATATATTTATTAAACATATCATTGTAAGATATATTAGTTATTTATTTTATTTGTGGCCTGTTTTCATTGGAAACAAACCAAATCAGAATAAATTTTCTTGTTATATTTGAATGGAAAATAGATCAAATTAATATGGCGAGAACAAACAAGAAGCCAAATCACCAGTTTCATTTATTATTAGCATATGATGCAAATATATTATCCTGTTGATACAATCATTGTTCTATGGATTATTTTGTGTGTTAATGTATCACAATATACCAAGTTTACTCCACTGATTTGAAAATGGTATGACTTGACTGATGACATTTAAAATAATATTTTATAAATAATGTATAAATAGATGATGTATAAGGGAATTTTGATCTTTTTAAATTCAGCTGTATTATAATTTTCATCTTCCTTTTATCAACTAGAATAATCACTCTATTTAATGGAATGTGTTCTACATTATTAAAAAATAGACACTTAATTTTTAAAACCAACTGACTCTTTAATAGTGTTATACTTTTTGAGATCCTTGAATAGTTTCTCACTCTGGAAAATGTGATATTGGTGAATTTATTTAACCATACATCCATTGAGTATCTATTATGTTCAACTCATGTGGATCAAATTTCAAAGAGATAATGTGAAATTCTATGTTGTGTGCTTTATAAAATGAGAAGTTGTATGATATCAAAATACCATTCTGCCCACATCTGACCCAATCCAAAACTTGCTGTACTTCAGTTGTATTCACTGAAGTTTTTCCTACCCCAATTTTTTCATTTGAAATGCTCTAATTTTAAGTAGAGGAATAGCATGCTCTTATTTGCATTCAAAAACCATAACCTAGGCTAATTTGTGTGGATGGTTTGTTAGAGAGGCAGGAAGGAAATAAGCAGATGAGACTATGTGAAGTGCTATTGTAATAGTCTGGATGAGTGACATGGTGGTTTGGTTTGGGAGAGTGGTAGATAAGATGAGAAGAATTTTGGTATGTAGATAGGTTCAGGTTGTAGAGTTAAATGTGAGAGGGATTTCAGTAGATATGATGAATAAGGAACATTACGAGCATAATCTAGGTTTTTAAGGTGAGTTACTATCTAATGTCTCCTGGACTACAATATTCAGTTATAAAAGCAGTTTTGTTAAGGAACATAGTTTATGTGACATTAATTACAATAATATTGCTTGGAACATGTTGTCTAATTTGCTTACTGGAAAATTTTAAGTAAAAATTTGGATATTCAAATGTGGAATTTCAGAGAGAGATCCCAGATAGAAATAGATCTATTACTGTAGAAATATTAATAGATCCTTGTGAGATGCCCAAAGGCATGCGGGTATATAGATAAGAACTGGGGTGCTCTGTCATTTCAGGTTTGATGAGAAACAAGAAACAGGAAGGGAGCCTAAAAAGTCTTTTGGTTTATTTTGGGCCAAACCTTATTGATTAACCTCCTATCATCTTTATGCCTTCCATTCTTTGGTTCTTTGGGCCTTTGTAATTAAATTTAGGACATCTCAGAATTTTTCTCTTACCATCATCCAAACTAGGTAGAAAAAAAATGACATAATTTCACGTAGCCTATGTCTTGAGATATTTTGCAGATAATTAGGAATAGAGAGAGGGAAATACCCCTAAAAAAGAAAAGATACCATGAACAACAGCATCCAAAAGAGAATATCAGTCAGTTCAGCAGGAATGTATAATGGATAAGTATTTTTTTTTTTTTATCAAATGGAAAAAAATCATTTTAAGTGTGCATAAGACTAGAGTTAGCCAAAAATCACAATGTATGTTTTTCTTTCATATGTGAAGCTAGACAGGAAAAAGGAAAAGAATTGGTGGGGGGAATCTCATGAAAATCAAAGGGAGGTCACTAGAGGAGAGGAAAGCAATTAGGGAGGAAAGAAGAAAAGTAAAGGGGGAATATTGGTGAATGATGTTGCCCAATTATTTTGTTATATCCTGTGCATGTACATATATGTAACAATGAAACCTACCATTATAATCATAATGCACCAATAAAAATAAAGAAAAAATACCAAAGAGGCAGATGAAATTTAAAGAGAGTGGTATGTTATGGCAAGTAACTCAGATTTACTTTGGAGAATTCAGGATACTAATAAAAGAGTTTAATAGAGAGCTGACATTATCCAAGGTGTATTTTATCTAGATCATTTTGGCAGAATTCCAGAGCATGAATCTGTTGTGTAGCCATGTTGGAAGTAGGGACATGATTTAATTGATAATACAGGATCCTGGGAAGATGATGAAGAGTATAAAGTAAGGAAAGGTAATAGGGAGCATTGCACAATAAATAATTTGACTGCTTTTCCCCCTGGTTCCTGGAGGGACCCTCCAAATACTTGGAATTTGATGACTGACAGGAGTGCCTTTTTTATTCAGGGAAGTCTCCTCAGACTACACCTGAGTTTGGGCTGCTGAAGTGACTCACTGGTGAGTTCCAAGATAATTTATGCTAATGAGATGACTTAGCATGGCAGTTGGGCATATCAGAAAGACAAACCATGTAATTGAAGGATTGTGACTTTGAGAAACATGATATCTGCCTGACCTCTGTAGGAAAGGAGGCCTGGAGACCGAATTTAACACATGGCCAATGATTCAATCAATCATGCCTGTGCAAATAAATCTCAAAAAAGTTTACCAAAGTATGCCAAAGTGTGGGTAATAGCACTTTGTGTACATTGTTACATGTTCATGTCCCAGGAAGGTGATGTCAATCTCCAGGCACATACATTGAGTATGAGAACTAAGAGTTTATTCCAGCCAAAATGAGGACAGCCACACAGGAAAACACATAATGTAGTTGCTCAGAATACATGCTTTGAAACAGCATTTGAGAAATCTGGTTTCATATTTTTTAATAGAATGAGACAAACATCATTACCCTATGTACGTGTATGATCACACAAACGGTGTGACTCTACTTCGTGTACAATCAGAGAAACGAAAGTTGTACCCCATTTGTGTAAAATGAATTGAAATAAAAAATAAATACAAAATATTAAAAATAAAGGATGAGATGGGTTTACAGCAAGTTGGTGGTTACAGTTGCCTTGGTCAACAAGACTAACACAGTTGTTAATTAGCTGCTGCTTACTTATGCTATACAGAATCAAGATAAGTAGAACAATGCTTTTATAGGGATCCTTTTATCTTGAGAGTGTCAAGGAATTCACAGAAATCTGCAGTGCAAGATCAAAACCAACTGGGTGACTGTGATTCATGCTTTTGTGACACTTTGAATCTTTTCTCTGTGGGGGTATCCTGAGTCTCTGGGAATGTCAGCGCTGGGTTCCTCCCAGACCTCACCCCTTACATCTCTTTTTTGGCCCATTTGCTGTGGTAAAACTGAGATGGTAAGCAGCATTTCCTGAGTTCTGTGAGTCATCTGCTGAACAACTGAAATCAACTGAAACCAACCTCCCAAGTCCTTGCCAGGGGCCATGGGAACCCTGGCCTGAGGCAGCTGGATGGGGGACTGTGTCTTGAATTTGTGAAGCTTTGTAAGAAGGCACTTCCTTTGGGAAGTGGTCCCTGGCAGTTGCTTTTCAGCTTCCTGTGCATTTCTTTCCCTAATCCTTTGGCAAGGTTTACATTCCTCCCTTTTCCCTGATACTAAATTCTAAAGAGAAGCCCCCTTTAGGGTTAGGTTGTTAATTGTTAAATAATCTTTCCTGAGACGTACAGAACCCAGATCATCTGATGACCTTTGTAAAACCCTTTGTGTTAGTAATAGCAACTAACACAAACTTGCAGAACAGTCTAAAAAGAACTATAAGAGTTAGTCACAGGAGGTCAATGTCCATTGCTTGTACTGACCAGAGAGGTGAAAACAAGGACACATGACCTGGATGACACCCGCCCTCACAATCTCACCATATAGGCTTCCTGCTCTGCTCTTCCTTTTCTTTCCTATAAAAGTCCTTTGTGCTCCTAAGCTCTGGCAAATGAAGCTTCGAGGTTGGAACCTTCTACCTTCCAAGATACCAACCCTTAAATAAATCTGATTCCTTCCTAACATCTCTTCTTTCCAGAATATTGACCTCTCCATGATGGGCAGCCCAGACTTATCTGCATAATATTTTGCGCTACCTCTGTCTAGTTAAGTGTTGGAATTCGATTGGTAGGAGCAAACTGGAGGAAGGCAATTTAGGTATTTCAGGTATAAAAAAAGTTGAACTTGGTGACTAGTAAAGTTCCAAACCAAAGAGATTATAAGTGTATCCTAGGTTAAACATTAGTTGGAGTTTATGTAAACTGAAGCTAGATGCTTACAATTGAGAATATTTAACATGTTTTCTGCTAGGAATATCTGATGGAATTTCGGGGGGAGGGGAATTTACTGGGGATTGAACTCAGGGCACTCAACCACCTAGCCACATCCCCAGCCCTATTTTGTATTTTATTTTCAGACAGGGTTTCACTGAGTTACTTAGCATCTCACTTTTGCTGAGGCTGGCTTTGAACTTGTGATCCCCCTGCCTCAGTCTCCTGAGTTGCTGGGATTACAGGAATGCACCACCACATCCAGCTTTTTGGAATATTTTTAAGTTGGCTGTTAAATGATTTAGATGTGAAATGTCCCCTGAAAGCTTAGTGTGAGTGTGAGACAATGCAGGAATGTTCAGGGCTGAAATCATTAGATTATGGTAGGTGTGACCTAATCAGCCAATTAATCCATTTGGTGGATTAATAATTTGAATCGATTAATGGATGATAACTGTAGTCAGTTAGAAGGATGTCTATCACTGGGGGCATGCCCTTGGGAATCATATTATTCCTGGTTCCTGACAATCTCTCTCTCTCTGCTTCCTGGCTATAGTGAACTGGGCAGCTTTTCTCTTCTATGTCCTTCTACCATGATGTTTTGCCTCACCCTGACCAGGGCTATGGTGTCATCAGACTATGGACTGAACCACTGAAACTGTGAGTCAAAATAAACTTTTCCTTCTCTAAATTGTTCTGGTCAGGTATTTTGGTCACAGTAACAAAAAGTTGACTGAAGCTTTGACCATGCTCTGGGCTATTTTCTGTCACATAGAACTATATCTTAGAATATAAAGAACATCAAGCTCCTCTATTTACGTGATAACCAAAAATGCCCCTCAGCAGATTCCAAAAAGGTA
The DNA here is from genome assembly GCA_020662805.1 of Glaucomys volans. NCBI lineage: Eukaryota > Metazoa > Chordata > Mammalia > Rodentia > Sciuridae > Glaucomys > Glaucomys volans. Next base: position 126,634 of record JAJEJO010001420.1, read on the forward strand.
TCACATTTACCAAGAACCAATGGCTAACAGGATGAGAAAAAACAATCTGCACAAAAGTAAAATGTTGAAGAAAACCAAATTTAAGTTAGAAAGATAAAGCAGGTAAAGTAGGCACCTGAAAATAAGCAGTAAATATCATAGAAGAATAAAGAGAATCTGATATCATGGAAGCCCAGAGAGTTTATTTAATAAATGCAAACAAATTAAAAATTCAATATATTTTGGTAAGAGAATGATAAAGCTTGTTGGTATCTTGTATGTAGTAAGACAGTGTTCACTAAAAAATAGAAGGAAATTTTTCTGTATTTATAGATTACCTTGCTATCTGTTTTTTAGCAGTGAGAACTTTTGGCTAAATAATATCTAAATATTTGAATGAAAGTGAGAAATACTAACTGGAAATTTACAAATCCAGGTATCTAAAATTAAATGTTTGATACAGATGTTAAAAGTGCTCGAATGCTCTTGTACATAAACTTTGCTTATATTATATTATTCAACATGTATTATAATCAGTGTTGGTAACTAGAATACATATTTTTTCACTCTAAATCCAGATGTTTTGATCTACATTTGTACAAAGTATAAAAGAACATTTAGAATGTATTGCAAATAAAAGTTAATAATTCTCATTCTCCTGTTAAATATGTAAATATCAGTCCTGAATAATTTAATTTTTGCAATTTAATTTTGTTGGCTCTGAATTTAGAAATGTCTTTGCATCTTTCAGAGCTACTAATGTAAGGTGACATATTAGCAATTATTTGTAATTTTTAGAAACTTTAATTTACCTTTTCATTTTATTTCAATTTTAATAAGGTGAAAAATCAAAAGGCAATGTTAAGCTTCCTCTATTAATTGAAATTTAAGATGACATGGCTTAGACAGTAGTTTGAGAAGATTATGGAAAATGACTTATAATATATTCTTTCACTGCTAGTACTCATTTAGGAAATGAGATTAAAATGGAAAACATTTTTGCAGTTGTGTATTTTAAAGTGATGGTACCAACTAATAATTGCTATACGTGTGCACATATAGCAAAAAAATGAGGCGTTCCTTGTGGTAACTACCAATTTGTACCTATTACCTGATTTTGTCTACTTCAGGTATATATTACCTGGAGGATAAATCACTTTTTATATTGCACTTACTCTTTGATTACACAGGATGGCCAGATCAATCCATTTAAGAACAACAAAGCAAATACATTTATGAAATTATCATATATCTCAATTAAATGAACTTGATGCATTGTTTCAGTGAAAATTAGTTTAATTGTAGTTGTTAATTTTTTTTTTTTTGGTCTTTTGGGCTTTATTTTGATTTATATGACATTTATCTACCCTGTCTCAAGTCTTCTGAGTAATTGGTTTCAATATTACCTTAATAATTTTTAATTTAACTTTCTAACATCTCTTATATTTTAACTTTTCATGTAGCATCATGCTAATATTATATGCCTATAACTCACTCTTGAAAGGATAATACTTATTATATTATTGGAAGAATTTTTATTTGCTTTTGTGGATGTAACTTTTCAGTTTATAAATGGGTTTAATTTTTCTTTTTTTCAGTACTAAAGATTGAACCCAGGGGCTCTCTAACAGTGAGCCATGTCCCTGACCCTTTCTAGTTTATTTGGAAGCAGGATCTTTTTAATTTGTGCAGGCTGGATTGGAACTTTTGATGCCCCTGCCTTAGCCTCTCCTGTTGCTGGGATTATAGGTGTACATCAATACGCCCAACTTAAATGGGTTTAAATTTTATTAAATACATTTGTTATCTTTAATATGCTAGATCAGAAAATACAGAAAACTGGGTCATTTTTGCACATTGTGAGCACTTTTTATTAGCTATCCAACTTATTCTCTACTTGACATATCCTTTCAAGATTCCAGCAAAATAAAAAAAAATTGTATTCAATGATCTCCAATGTTCATGTGATTTATTTTTAGATTATTTTAAGAAAATTAACTTTCAGACAATAACTTATTGTCTTGAAAAGACACATTATCTTTTTCTTCTTTTTTTTTGTTCGAGTGCATAGTTTATCTTCTCACTCTACCCACTGTGTACCAGCAACAAAAATCTAAACATAGTCTTGCAAAGAATCAAAGCTCAGGCGGTGAAAGGGAAAAAGAAAATCAGCAGTTGTGAAAGAAGTCACAAGGAGAGAATATTGCTTTTTGCGTTCTTCCTGTAAATCTGTCCTGTAATTACTGCCCAGGCCTTCTCTTGTCATTTTGCAAAGAAAAACATGGCATAATTTTACTTTCCTTGAATAGTGAATATTTCTTCTAACTCTTGATAAATGTATTTCTCCATGATATGAAAAAGTTACTGGATTTCTGCAAAATAGACTCTACTTTGTTGAAACTTAAATTCCTCCTAGCAGGAAAAATTTTCTGAAGATTAAAATAGAGAAAGATTGACATGGAAGTCCCTTATTTCTATAGTTAAAACAAGGGAGAAGGCTGAATGTTCCACCATGCAACTGACCCCTGTAATGCTATATCTTTTTCTGAATTTATTCATAGGCATATTTGCAGTTATAATATACTAGTGGCATAAGGATGAAGCAGGCATGAGCCCTGCTCTTAAACAGCTGATACTTGGCTGGTGGAGCTTCTCTTGTCCAGCTTGGATTATCTAGTCTTCTTGATTTCTGCTCTCAGGCTGATTGCCACATTCAACTCAGATTCTGTTTTTGGTCTAAGGACTTCCTTCTTAGACATCCTTCCTGTGTCACCCCCAGAGTGTCTGGTCATGAGATTAAACCTCAGACTAGCTTTCTCCTCTGATCACTTGGTATTCTCATTTTCCTCCTTGACTAATGCTGAAGTCTTAATCTAGTCCTGATAAAGAGATCTAACCATTCCCTGTGCAGGCCAAAGCCAACAATGAGGGATTTATTTTTCATTAATATTTTAAAACCAATTTAGATAATTATATCTGTCAGTAGATAAAACAGAATCCTCATAGTCATCAGATACTTTAAGAATAGATATGGAATTTATTAAGTCAGCCTTGAAGTTAATTAAGAGAGAGTTTATACCTACAATTCTACATGGCTTTTTGACAAAGTTTTCTTTCATGTATACTTTTCCCGATTAGGGTTCCATCACCTTCCAAGACAGTTTTCAGAGGACCTTAGAGAAGCTGGAGGAAGGCTAGTTGGAATGAAGCTCATAATTTCCCATCTCTGTGAGTGGGAAACAGGCACTACCCATGGTCTAATGTGACCCATGCAAAAATCTGCGTGAGTAGTTGCCAGTTTTAGTGACCACATAAACTTCATGCTGCCAGCCTTCAAAATATGCCCAATAGTTTTACTGATACTTCATTCTCACATAAACTTAGAGCCATAGACCACCTCTATTTCATAAGCCAATGATACAGAAGAATTTGAAGGTCATTTTATCTTAGGTTTTGGTTGCAAGGAGTATAACACCACCAAATAGAAACTATATATAGTTCAGAGTATTTGACTCAAGCATCTCCATTTGTTTCCAAGTTTTTATTTTCACTACAATACAATGTATTACTCTATGCAGATTTCTCAATTAGTTGAAGGAGTTTATATCAATAATACTAAATCACAGGAACTAAATCCAACTTTTGCTTGTGCAGTATATTTAGTAGAGTAATCTAAGACCTGAAGTTTTTTTCAAAGGTAAAAAGCAATGTATTTTTAAAATTATTCAAAATTTTGATGAGTACGTAGGTTTGAGAAAACATAGGACAGCCCTTTAGAAAATAAGGTAAATTATGATTTGGGGATCTTTGTAGGATCATTTATCCAGAAATATATTCATGAATGAGTATGACACTTAGGGATTTGTCATGTGTGTGATAGCGCTAAAAATAATAAAGGTTGATGCAGTAAATACATCATTAGAGAATTAGCTAATTTTGTTGTCTAAACAGCAAAGTTCTGATTTATCACTAGGATTTAATGCTTGTGTTTTTTAGTGCAATTTAGAGTTTTGCTAAAGATTTCAATTAAATAAATTTCAGGACATTTGATCTGTGTTTCACTTGACCTATAGACTTTGCTGATATTGAGATTATTTTTCCAAACATTATCACACTTAAAGCTAAAAAACTAATTAATTTTGCCCAAATGTTAAGACAGGAAGCACTGATTTTGGCACCTTTCTAAAATATGTGAAGCAAAGCCATGATGCTCTCCAGTATCGGATCTTAACCCATGAATGTCTGAACTTACCATTCCTGGATATTGGCATGTATAATATACTTTTACTTAACAGAATTTGTCCAAAGAGTGTGTTTTGGAAGATAGCTTAATTAGTGCTTGGGAAAAGAAGTAAACCTCTGTACTACCCCCAAGAAACTCCTAGTCATGTGTTGATTGGAAATATAGTAAAAAATAATAATAATAGAATTAATAATAATGCTCTCTTATCAGAGAAAAATAACTACTATACTAAATAAATACAGCACTTGAATGAGAGAAATAATAAATTTTTAAAAATGGTACTGGAGATTGAGTCCAGCAGTGCTTTACCGCTGAGCTACACCCCCAGCACTTTTATTTCAATTTAAAATTTTGACACAGTACCTTGCTAAAATGCTGATGATAGCCTCAGACTTGTGATCCTCCTGCCTCAGCCTCCCAAGTCACCAGGATTACAGGCATGCACCACTGTACCTGGCTAAACAACATTTTATCATTCCATAGTAGTCTATTAGGCAAACCTCCTGCATGTGTAGAACTCTTGATTCCTTCTAGTTTCTGTGAGGCAGTTCCTTAGATACCTTCCAGCTTTCCCCACTTTGGCAGAACACTAGGAGGGTAAGACAATGTAGCAATGTCTTCTTTCTTTCCCCTTCCCCTATCCCTTCTCCTCTTTTCCCCCTTCCCCTTCCCTCCTTTTCTTTTTAGTCAGCTCTAGAAGAGTATTTTACATTCACCTTAATTCCACTGGGTAAAAACTCAATTCTAGGAATCTAACTACAAACAAAACCGGGAAAGACAACCTCCTTGGCTGTCCAGGAAAAAGAGACAAATTGTTTAAAATTCAGCAGTCTCTGTCTCTGTAAGTTAATCTGTGGAACAAATACCAATGTATGTTCCCCTTGCATGGAGCAAGTTCATTTTCTTCCTAAGAGAATTTATTCAAAATCCCATTCAATAACCCCATTCAGTGAGCAGTCCATGTTGTCCAGTGATGACCAGTTCTTTTGATCTGATTTTGATGTTATGTATGGTATGAACTGACATGTAGTGCTATTTAGAATTAGATGCACCTCCTATACCCAGAACACAGTGATAAAATGAGTGCATGACAATTGCAACAAAATTGGCCCAGAAAGGGCAGAATGGTGGACCCAGTTTTTTTTTTTTTCTTTTTCTTCACTGAATCAGTATTCAAATCTTTCTGGTATAAATTATGAAAGGTTCCTAACTTGGGGTTAGAAAAAAATCCTGTTGACTCTAGTTTTTCTCTCTGATGAAATCCACTTAAACAATATTTTTAGGGCTGTTTCTTCTACCCTGAGAAAGTGCTTCTCTGTCTATTATCCTCCACGGTCATATCTAAAGTGGTTGATGGGGAGGGAGTAGTAGATCCTCTTTGGGGAAACAGGTATGGCAGCTGCCCTGTGTCAGAGCCCCTCAAATACCCTTGGGCTATTTCAGTAGAGGGTTTTAAGACTCCGCAAACAGTCATAGACTATTTTTAGACCATACTTGCCAGTTCTTTGGCAATACAATTTCCTCAAAAACTTAGGAAGCTTTTTATCTATTTGCTTCCAGACAGTTCCATGTGCCAGTAAATACAAATTTGTACCTAAAATTATTTCCCAAGCTTGACTTTTTCCTTTATTATCTCTACCCACCTCCTTTCTGATTAATGACAGCAACCTAGAGGCTGCATAGTGCAAGAATCATGGGTAATATTCTTAATTAGATTTTTCCTACTAAAGTGAGTCACTTAGTTTAGTTTAAAAGCTTACTTGGGCTTCTGTTGCTAACGGTTCTCCCTGTGCTTTTCTTTTATTCTTTTTTCTTCTTTATTGGTCTTAACTCTTATTATTTATGGCCCAGAATAGTTAGTTTTTCTAAACTTGCATTACTGTGATTGGTAGATTTTTTCCTTTTCCTTCCACCACTCTCTAAAATTCAGACTCCTTTTTTCTAGGACATCACCTTCTTTGTAATGAATTCTAAAAAGCAACTCTTAAAAGCCAATGGATAATATTATTCTTTTTCAGGAGACTGCCTTAAAATTATAGGCTTCATCTTTGGTCTTCATTTCATAGGTGAATTTTTTACTAAATGTCTTTCCACATAATACTATCACTCACCCTTCTTTGAGCAAACTTTTTTGCAGTCCTTTTATCTCCTGCTGCCCAACCATGGAATCAGTAAAACATAATCAATTCTGGTTTTGTTTTCATTAATAAGTTACACCATCTTTTCAATTAGAAACTTCTGCCTATTTAGTTGCAGAACTCTGTTGTGAACAACTTCAAGAAAACTTCAGTCCTTTAAACCAACACAGTTTATTTCTCATTCAATGTATTCGTTATTTACTGGGAAGCACTCATGGAAAGTTTTTCTCCACATTAGTGATTCAGGAACCCCTTTGCCTTCAAATGTTGCCCCTGTCATGCTCTGAGACCTCTGTATCAATTGCCTCCTGCTTGACAAATAGGGAAAGAGTAAAAGAGAGCGGAAAAATCCTGCTGTTGTTTCTAATGATCCAGGCTGATAGGTGATCTTCATGGCGCCTACCTATTTTCTCTGAATTGTAAGATAAAGAGAGCTGTCACATATATTCCCAAACTCTTGGTCTGAATAATTGGGCAAACTGTGGACCATTTAATAAAATGAGAAATATGAAGTAAGGTTGAGCAATTTTGGAGAAGGGACTTAAGAATTCAGTTTGCACACATATAACATCTTTAAAAGACATTAAAATGGAAATTTTAATTAAATAGTTGCATGTTCAAGTCTGGACTTTAGGGGCAATTTCAGTGTTCATGATATAAACTTAGGAGACACCTGGGAATGGAAGGTATGTAAATCCATAGGACCAGATGAATTCACTTGTATTATTTGCAGCTAGAGAAGAGTTCAAGGCCAGAGGCAGAACTCTGCAGCACTCCAACATCTAGAATGATGCAGGGATAATCCCCACAAACAAATCTAGAAGGAGTTGTCAATAAGACTGAAAGATTAGAAAGTCTTCATTCCCCATGAGCTAAGTGTTTCCCTAAAAAACAAGAAATCAATGCTTTATAAGGTCAGTAAGAGTCAGGAGTAGGCCATTTAATTGGGTTAAATGAAGGTCATTAGTAACCCAAACAGGAAAGTGATTTTGGGACTGTGGAAGAAAAGCTGAGTATTATTTTATGAGAAAATGTAGCAGGGAAAGGAAAGGGGTTTTACTGAAATGAGAAGATGAGTTATATTAAGGAGTAAATTATGATTGTGTATCTTTAAATAACCTAGTAAATAGAGGAAAATAAAACAGACAAGAAAAAATAATTACAGAACAAAATATGTGTGTTAGTCAGCTTTTTGTTGCTGTGACCAAAATACACGAGAAGAACTTAGAGGAGCGAAAGCTTATTTTGGCTCATAGTTCCAGAGGTTTAATCCATAATTGGCAGAGTCCATTGCTCAGGGCTCAAGATGAGGCAGAACATCAGGCAGAAGGGCAGAGCAGAGGATAGCACCTCATCATGGCCAAGAAACAGAGAAAGGCAGAAGGAGGAAGGGGCCACAGGGATGAACCACATTTCCAGAGCATGACCCTAGTGACCCATCTCCTCCAGCCACACCCTGCTGCCTACAGTTACTAGCCAAGTACACCCTTCAAACCAGGATGGGCTGTTCAGGTTACAGCTCTTACAATCCAATCTTTTATCTCCAAACATTCCTGTATTAACACAGTAGCTTTGGGGGGACAACAGTGGATGGAAGGAAGATTAGTTTTACATTATGGTATTAAAATTATGGAGCCTCATGAAGGGAGTAAATGTTACCCATGAAGGGAGTAAATGTTACCCATTGGCTTACCTCCTCCTCTGGGGGAGGGGAAGGGGAAGGGTTAGCAAGCTTTCTGTTGTCAGTGGGACAGTTGCATTGTTAGGTGGAAACATTGCCTAGTTATTATCTTTATTTGGTAATTAAGAATAGTTTAAGGAGATGAGTTTGAGTGTCAGGGGTAGATTGGTGATTTTGGTGTGAACTTGACTGGAGTAAGTAATACCTAGAGAACTGGTAAAGCATTACTTCTGGACATGCCTTTGGGGGTGTTTATTGGCCTGTTGAGTTGGTGGGCTGAGTATGAAAGACTCACTCTCAATGTGGGTGGGCACATCCAGGGGTAGGGCCTTGAATGGAGCAAAATAACAGAGAAAAGACAATTTCCTCTCTCGCTTCTGGAACTGAGACACTCTTTTTCTCCTGCCCTTGAACATCAGAACACCAGGGCCTTTGGAATCCATCTCTTAGGCCAACAGTACCATCGATTCTCAGGCCTTCAGTCTTGGACTGATAATTAATTATGTGATCAACTTCTTTGCCTTTGAGGCTCTTGGATTTCCAATCATCCTAGTGTCTCCAACTTGGAAAAAGCCTATCTTGGGCCTTCTCTGCTTCAATAACTATGAGAGCAAATTTTCCTAATAAATCCCCTCTCTTCTTTCTTTTCTTCCTATCTATGTAATCTAATTATCTCTCCTATGGTCTTTTTCTCTTTTGGGAATTCTGACTAATACAAGCACTGTCAGAACTAACACATGCTATTAATATTTAAAAGTGTTAGACAAACTTCTTTTTGCTTGTTAACCTACCTAATATAAGTTGGATGGATGCTGTTTTCAGGGTCCAGCTAATGATAGCTGAACTAATTTTATGTTTTCTTTTTTCTTTCTTTGTCTTTCATGCTATCAACAAAGTATAGAAACTAATCTTATGTATATGTTGATAAGCATGGAAGAATAAATTTTAAAAGCAATTTCAGCAAGCTCAGAATATTTTTTAAAGTTTTTTCAGAAAGGAGTAAATAATGCTATGCTTTAAAAAAAATTTACCTCCAATTCTTAACTAGCAGTAAGTTCTGTCATTGTATCCTATAAAGTTATAGCTACATTTAAATTATCTTCTGATGGAAGAGATAGATTCTGAATTCATTAATTTTCTACTAATGAATCTTTATTTGACAGAACATAAAAATCAAACTATGCTATCAAATTGTTAAGGTTTTTTGTTGAGAGCTTTTCACATATTTGCAATATCAAAATCATCACTTCTTGGATCATTGTTGTTTATAGGACATAGCATTAATAATAACTAGAAATAATGCTCTTTCAAGTTTCTCTCTTGCACTTACCCCATTTTAGTAGATGCTTTTGTTTTCCCATCCAGATCTCCTTTATTGGATTCTCTTGATGCTGACAGTGTCTGCTTCAGCAGCTCACCATTATACCCTCTGAGCCACTACACTCCAGAGCACCTCATTGGAGCAAGCTAAGGCTACTTGGGGTTGAATATACAACTTTGCCTAGCTTTTTCCCCTAGTATACTTTGCTTGGCCCATGCCCTTGCAGAAAAAAAATTGGAGGAGTAACCCACATCTCAGGCTCTGCTTATAGAGAATCTGACCTAAGAATGGGTAACAAGGACTGTCATTATATTTTTAAACTTTGCAAGAAGTCAGCAACATTCATTTGCTTTGAAAGAATGATGCAAAATTAGAGTTTTCTCCCAGAAAAGGTTATTGCACATTGGCAAAATTAAAATTCTGCTAGGATATTTCTCCCAGTTGAATTTAAGTTATAAGCATCATAATCTGAAAGCATCTTGGAGAGGATTGATCTGATATTTTATTTTCTGAAGCCTCCTTTCCTTAGAGACTACTGAGATTCTGCCATGGTCTTTGGCAATGCTAAGTACTAGATTATAGGAACTTAATTTTGTCTCAGGAACTTCTTCTGGGAAAAGGTTTGGCTTGCTTTTAAATGTGGTGAGAATGGAAACATTCTATATTAATTTTTCATTTTATTTTCTCTAAATGCTCTTTTAAATTTTTATTGACAGAATAATTATTGTATGTATTAATGGGATACAATGTAATGGATGCTTCCATTCATGTATGCATTATATAATGAATATCCAGCTAGTTGACATATCTACTACCTCACAAACTTATTTTTTTTGTGGTAAGAACATTAAAAATTCATTCTTAACAATTATGAAATATTAAATACATTTTTATTAACTATAGCAAGTGTGTTAGGTTTCAATCACTGTGATAAAATACCTGAGGTTGATCAGTTTATAAGAAAGTTTTGTTTTGACTCATGATCAGATGTTTCAGTCCATGGTCACTTGGCCCTATTGCCTTTGGGCCTGTACAGATCCAGTACCTCATGGCAGGATCATGTAACAGAATAAGTTGCTCACCTGATGGCAAATCAGGAAGCAGAGAGAAACAGGAAGGCACTAGGATCCCAATATCCTCTTCAAGAGAAAAACTCAATTAGGTAATTTTCTTCCTTCTACACATGGGCCTTTTGGGAACATTCAAGATCTAAACTACAGCAGTTACCTTACTGTACAAGTTATCAGAACCTGTGTCTTCTGTCTAACTGAATCTTTGAAACCTTTGACTAACCTTTCATCTTTCCTGGCCTACACTCCCTACATGCGCTTCTAACCTCTGACAACTACCATCTTCCTCTCCTCTTCTGTGAGTTTGAATTTTTAAGATTCTATATGTAAGTGTGATCACATGATATTTGTCTTTCTGTGTATAGTTTCTTTGACTTATCATAATGCCCTCAAGACTGATTCATGGAGTCACAAATGATGAAGTTTATATCATTTTTAAGTATTTTAAGTATTCCATTGTATTTGTGTATGTATATATTTTAAAATTAATATATTATTGATAAATTCTTAGGTTCCTTCCAAATCATGGCTATTGTGAATAATGCTGCAATGGACAGGGGAGGCTGTTCTGGTTTGACTGTTTTGGGTCCTCAATACAACAGTGTTCAGTGATCGGACCTTGGAGAGGTGATTGGGTTGTGAGGTCTAGTCTGCCACTGGGGAAGTATGCCTTTCTCTCTCTAGGGGCATGCATATCTCTCTCTCTCTCTCTCTCTCTCTCTCTCTCTCTCTCTTTCTCTTTCTCTCTCTCTCTCTCTTTCCTTTCTGGTCATCATGAGGTGAGCATCTTTGCTTTACTGCATGATCTCTACCATTGATGTTCTACCTCACCATATGTTTTAGTCACTTTTTTGCTGCTTTGACTAAAGGGATCTGTCCAGCACAATTAAAGACGAGGAAAAGTTTATTGAGGGCTCATGGATTCAAAGGTCCTAGTCCATTGAAAACTGGCTCCATTCCTTAGGGCAAGAGGTGAGACTGAACATCATGGTGGAAAAGTGTGGCAGAGGGAAGCAGCTCACATCATCAGAAAGCAGAGGGAGTCTCCACTCAACAGATATAAATATAGACCCAAAGCCCAATTCCCACCTCCTCCAGCCACACCATACCAATTCAGTTTCCACTCAGTTAATCCCTATCAGGGGATTAAATCACTAATTGGATTAAGACTCTCACAACCCAATCATTTCTTCTTTGAACTTTCTTTCATTGTTTCACAGGTGGACTTTTGGGGGACACGTCATATCCAAACCATAATACCATAGGACCAGAGGCAATGGAGTCAAGGGACATAGACTGAAATCATAAACCAACATTAGTCTGTCCTCTTTTAAGTTGATTTATCTCAGGTACTTTTATTACAGAACCACAAAGATGACTAAAACAGAGGCAAACGTATATTTGAAATACCTCATTCAACTCCTTTGAGTATGTAAGTATGCCCCAAAATAGGATTATTGGTCGTGTGGTAATTCTATTTCTAGTTTTTTCGTGGGATCTCCATATCATTTTCCAAAGTTGCTCTATAAATTTATATTCTCTCCAATAGTGTACATGGGTTACAAGTTTTGAAGGCAATTTCTTACATAGTATTAGATAATTATAATAATCCATGTCAGGGTCTGCCTAATGACGTGTCAGCCAATCTGTATAAATCTGGAATTCTAGATTCAAATGGATCACTTGCTCAGAAAAAGTTAAATGTTCTAACTTTTATCAATGTAAAATATTTCTTGTGTCTCCATGTTTTGAATATTTTCTTTAATTTCCCAATTGAGACAGAACTTGGGGAGAGAAAAGGAATGGTACTTGCCATGTTAGAAATCCTTTAACAAATTTTTAACAATGTAATCTAATTAAAGACAAAACAGCACAAAACTATAATTTTAGTCAAATAGGAAGTTCAGATAAAATTCTGTGCCTTTTATGCCTCAAAATTATGTAGCCAGTACTAAAGCAAACTATTCAATATCATGCATATACCTTATTATAAAGAATTGCTTGTCAAGATTATGCAATGCAAAGCCACAGAGCCCACGAATGTTTTAATTGAATTCTTAGCTTCTAAAATGTTAAAATGTCTTAGGTTTAAACTTCCTCAGTAGTAGTAAAGGGGGAAAAGTAACATATAATCATATTTTTTAAAAGTGTACAATTATTGATCACTGAAAATCAAAATGAAGTGTTTAGTCTCCCTAAAAGCTGTTATTAAGTTTATAGTTGAGTAATTGATAGACATATTCCACAGAATTTTCAGAAGTAAGGGATTAACCAGTACTTTCATTTTAATGCTTGGTTTTATATAGGTCCATGTACAGGAGCATGTCTTATGTAATATCTCCAGAGCTGGACAAACCTAATTCATTTTATGAAAAACAAATGCATTGCTAATATATTTGTATTCTTATAGTGCTATGCTGGTGGCCTCCAGATGTGTGATTACCTGAAAAATGGGCCAAAATTAATGAGAATTCATGATGCAAACAAAATCAGAAACTATATCAGGCCAGAAGAACTCTGGGTTGAACCTAATGCAGGGAGTATGTAGGAAGGATAATCTGGTAATTAACAATATAATAATTAAATAAAGAAAACCAAGAGATTGACCAGACAGCATATGCACACAGTTAAAGAATCAATTAATGAACTTGAAGAACAAGGTAATGTATTCCTCGAGAAGTTATCAAAAGCGATATGGGAGGACTGGGTGCAGCTCAGTGGTACAGTGCTTGCCTACTATGTAGGAGGCCCTGGGTTCAGTCCCCACTAACACACACACACACACACACACACACACACACACAGAGATACTGGGGTGGAAAATAAAACAGTTTAAAGATATGGAGGATAGGAATAGGACAGTGAATGCCTGTGGGTTCCTGAAGGGAGTGGGAAAGTTAACGTGAGTATATATTTGAATAAACAGCAAGTAAATATTTCACAAAAATAAATTGTGACACATCCAATTTCAAGGATACATAACAGAAATTTAGTCTACTTCAGGGAAAAAAGAGATCCATGTTGTTGTGAAATTTAAAACAATAATGACAAACTGAATATTCTTAAAAAAATTAGGGAAAAATATAGATCTTTTTCAAGGGAACAGAAATCAGAATGAGATAATTTAAATAAGAGTGTGAAATGAAATTATTTTGTCATGCATGACTCAGGTCTCTCACTGAAAGACACTCTTAAAAACATATTCTAGGAAGAAAACATATCCTTTCAAGCAGAAAAAAAATTCTGAGATAAAACTACAAAATATAGATATCAAGTAAGCTATGTAATGAAATTTATTGCCTACCAAAATAGCCAATCAATGAATGAGTTGTCATACATTTAATCTACAGTACAAATCTGAGATCCTAAATGAAGGCAGCATACTGATAAGTTGATTTGAGAGAAAGACAAAAGGGAAGTGAAAATGTGGTAAAGCTGACTGGACAAAGACAAAGATTTTGATTAGTAAGTAATATGAATAACCTAGGTGATTATCTATATAATCTCTGTTAACTACGAATTAGAATTCTTAACTTTTACCTGTATCTTCTGTTTCTGCTATAGAATTTGGGAAGCCCCCCATCCCCCCAAAAAATCAACTAAGCACACAAACTCATTTAATCATGTATCCCAGTTCAATCCCAGGATTTTTGATTTATTAAGCCTGGGGTGGGGTATAGACTTTTTTTCATTTCTAACAAGTGTTGTAATAATGCTTATACCCACTGGACCAGGAACTGTATTTTACAATCTCTGCTTTAAATCACTGGTCATGCCGTCAGGGAAAAACCAATTGCCACTACAGTGAAATACTATTTTCACTGACAAGAATGACTAAGATGAAAAAGATTGATGTCATCAAATGCTGATGATGATAAGGAGCAACTGGAACACTTCTCCACCATCATTCAGGAGTACAAAATGGTAAACTTCTATGGAAAGGTATTTGACAGTTTATTATATAGTTAAACAAACATTACCTCTGAGTGAATAAACATTCACCTATGAGTTCTTCATGCTCAGAAGTTTCACTTCTTTTTGTTTCATCCAAAAGAAATTTGAACCTATCCCTAAAATAACTTATTGAAGAATGTCTACCCAATTTTACTCATATTAGCTCCAAACTATAACTATTCAAAGACTCATCTACAAGAGAATGAATGAACTAATCTCAGCATACTTGTACAATGGAACACTACTTAGTTATAGAAAGAATTAACTCATATGTACAGCCACAAGGATGATTCTTAGAAACATGATAATCACTAAAATAAATCAGACATCATAGAGAGTATATGGTATGGTTGTTATATGGCATTCAAGAACAAGCAAAATTAATCTGTGGTGAAATAAATAAGACGACAAGTTGCTCATTCAGCAAGTTGGAATGGAAAGTGCTACAGCACTGTTAAGGAATTTGCAAGTTACAGTCATTGGTCAACAGTTCTCCTTAAGATGATACCAAGTTTGATAAGGTGCTTCCCCCTATGCCTGTGCCCCATTGGAAAAACATGAAAGAAAGGTTCTCAGGGATGAGAAAGAAAGGATACAGTTTTAGGGACTTCACAAGCTGGGTTACCTAGAAAGTGCCTGAATTTCTCAGTAAGCATCCATTTTTCAAATAATTTTGGCATCTTTCATTTGTTATTTGTCTTCTCTTATGTGTATGCTTCTTTATCATGACTGTAATTTAAAATCATTTCAGAGCTTCGAAAACAAACTATAAACCAATGCCCAAGCCCCAAAATACCCTAAAGCAGTCAATCAAAATTTACGATAATACATTTTAAGAATTTGTATGTTTTAAATAACTACCCTCTCTAGCCACAAGTAATCCCTTGAAGGCAAGTTTTAGCATCATGGCTTTGAATGTCAATCTGATATTAAATCACTTTTTCCTCTGTTCTATATAAATCTCATATCATTTTTGATATTCTACCTGTTTGGTAATAAGTATCTGTTTAGATTATAGCTGTGGTAGGCCTGAGCAATTCTAGTGTCTTTCCCCATGGCTAATTATTGAATCATCTTACCTGGTGGTCTTCGCCTATATAGGTCCAGCTTAACTGAAATCAGTGAGACTGTGTTGCTGATGTTTTCCTGGGTTTCCATCTGCTGATTCTACAGTAAACAAGCTCTTTAAATACAAAGCCGACTGGAGTACCTTCACCATATATTTTATTTGAACCTTTCTCTAATTATATCCACTCTTTGTTCCTTGAACACCAAAATTAACATGGAGGAAAAGTACCATAGTCATTACGCTGAAAATATGTCTGGGATATTAAAGAGAGAAATAGTTTTCTGCTTCTAACTCATGAGTCCAAATCAGCTTTAAAATCACCTGCCAATGCTCATTAAGCCAAAACTGTATCTGAAAGAGTCAGTTGAGTAAAAATGTGGGTTGGAGTGCCAAGTCTGTTCTTTTCCAAAACTGTTTAGGATATTTATGTAGTAGCTGCTTTAATAGGGATTTTATTTTAATATAGCAACATTGGTTTTTAGAGCTTGCCAAACCTTCTTACCTCCTAGTTTTTTAAATAGGTACTTAGTATCCTAACTTTCTACTAACACGTAATTTGGATATGAACACCATATTAATGAGAATAGAGTTCTCTGACTGTACTTTAACTGAGGTGGAAGAATTCCAGATTACCTTGGGAAGGGAGTCACCTGTCACCTGTCACCAGGAAGTATAAAGGAGTTGTCTTTGTAGAAGGAGATTTGTTGAATGCATGTAGCTGTGCCAAAGGTTGGTCGGCTTTCTCTTCTTTCCTTTTATTTTTCACTTGAGGCAATGCAATCATAAACATCTTAACCTAATTATGTGAATTGACAAGTACTCACTCTTAATCCAATGTAAACAGTTGATAAGATTAACACTGAGATACAATCTGGTGGATGACTCCCTGCCTGCTTAGGAAGCAAAAGGCCATAAAGAGTGAAAGGAAATAAGAAGTTTGTTTGGCAACTCCATGTGTCCTGTCTTCCCTGTCATTGCCACCTAACATGAATCTGATTTATTCAAGTCTAAATCTGCATTCCCAGCACTGTTTACGTTGGGAAAATATAATTTGCATGTCACCATCTGTGAAGAAAGATTATTAAACAATAAAGGATTAAGAGATAAACACCAAAGCCTTGAAGCAATACACTGAGTCCAAACTATAAATGCTGAGAATCCAAAAGATTTGTTTAAGGGCTTCTGAATGGTTTTGGGGTGCTGACTCTATTCTTGGAAGAGAAAGAAGCATAAAAACATGCAAAAATGCTTTGTTATTAGATTACCATATCTAGAAGTTTAGCTTATGTTTCATTAATGTGGTTATATTTTAATTGTAATTTATGCTATGCTGACTTTATTTCCTCTGTTACTTTAATAGTATAATTATTACTTAATTTGATATGTTTTATATGGAACAGTTTTCATCTTCTATAATGCTTAAAAAATTGTTATCTTTTCAACATTTATCCTCAAGATCAATAATTTCTTTATGGCTAATGGGGATAAAGCTAGAACAGTATGCATGAAGGCCACTAATTTTGTTTCTTTTTAAATTTCTCTATGTAATGATTTGCCTGCTTAATTATCAGTTTTCATTTTCAGGAGAACTGTCCATAAGAGAAAAAAAAAGAAAGATTGTAGGCATATATTAGCAAATTATAGTTAATCTGACATCATTGGTACTACCTCCAGGACACCTATCTCTGACAAACTTTCCCGAGATATTGCTAGGCAGGGTGGAGAGAGGCATCCGTGAGGTACCAGCATCTTGTCATCCTAATCTGTGAGTAGAGTGTTGTTGGCTCTAAACATAGTCCAACTCTGGATTTTATGAGTAAGCTTAGTGAAAGTTATTCTCTGTGATAGATATTGATTAAAAATCAATACAAAATGAGTGAGATTAAAAATAACAACCAAAACAACTTGATAAATGATATGCTCTATAGAGAAAGGCTCTTTCATTTCTCAAAAGTGAGTCAAATGTAGCTGATGGATGTGAATAGGTGACAACATAATGTCAAAACCATATTGATGTAAAGACTAGAATTAGGCTATAATCTAGAAAAAGTGACACATAAAATCATACATGCTTACAGCATCGTGTGATAATTTGCACATGTATGCAAGGACTTTGAAGCTCTTCATATGTGTTCTTTTCTGTTTAAACTTACAATCCTTGTGGTTTCTAAAAATATATTTTTAGTTGTCAATGGACCTTTATTTATTTTATTTATTTATACTCAGTGCTGAGAATCAAACCCAGTGCCTCACACATGCTAGGCAAACGCTCTACCACTGAGCTGCAACCCCAGCTCCTCATATATGCTCTTTACAGGGTGTGCCTGCTTTTGCTAATGCATTCTACAATGTCAAATGTTCTCTGGACTAGGGTAGGATAATCACCATACCAAAACCTTCCCCCACTTTTTTTGCATATATTGTATAATTTATCATTTCCACTTAGTCTGCTTCTATGGCTGCTGATTCATTTTCTGATTTGTAATTTTATGATTACTAAACAAGAGAGGGGGTCCAGTATTAGTGACAGGTGCACTCTTTCTTTTTTCCTACTAATCAGTTCTCTAATAGTATAGTTGTATTTTTACTTTTTCTTTTTACTGTGAGTTTATTTAGCATAAATTGATCATCTATGGAGAAAACTGAGACATTCTCACCTGTTAAGGTACAACAAGTAAAATAAAAACAGGTTGTTTTCAATACCCAATGTGAAATAAATAACTCTATGCCAACATCCAGTACTTCACCTCCAAATATTTACATGGGTATTATTAGTGATGATGTAGATATGTGTTTGCAGGATGATAATGACATCATGAAATCAATGAATATGTAGCAAAACATTAAGAGTACATATCTCCCAGCACCAAGTATTAAAATACTCCTTTTCCAATTGGGGAAAAGAATCAAAAGACAAAAGAAAAAGAAAATATAGAAGAATGTAATGCGGAATTTGGCAAGAGTGATAATGAAAATAAGCTAGTGACTCAAGCATTTCTTAAGTTATCCTTAACGTTGTATTCCAGGTCTCTCGATCAAGTTTTTCTACCAACATGGAGGAAAAAATATAAAGGTTATATCTAATTTCTATCATAAAGGATATTCAGGCTAAGAGTCATCAGAGCTCAAAGGTTATAATCAAAAAAGGGAGTGATCCTTATGGACTTATTGTAGAAGATTGTAGGTATTTTATTCTAAGTTGATTTTAAATTATAGAATATTTTGGGCACAAGCCCAAATAGAACACTTTGATGAACTCCCATGTACTTACTATTCCACTAGAGTGAAACTGAGAAATATCTTAAGCAGTTTATTATATAACTTTTCTTTATAATATGGGCTACATTTTTCAAGTAAAAAATGAGTCTAATAGGTTAAACTCTGAAAAATGTCAACTTCGTTGTAGAAAAGAGAAACTGCAAAATTGATCCTTTATGTGATTCATATTTCATAACTGGTCTTACAGATTTTCTTCTTACTCCATCATCCTAGGGAGATAAACACAAAATACTAGTGGAACAACCCATTTTGAGTCTTAAAGTAATATGTTTAAATAGTATAAGAAATACAATTTTAATAGCAAGGCATTCTTTGTATTTTTCTGTTATATTTTTTCCTTCTCTTTTTCTTTTTCTTTTCTTTTCTTTTCTTTTCTTTTCTTATTTCCCTTTTCTTTTCTTTTCTTTTTTTCTTTCTTTTCTTCTTTTTGTTTCTTTCTTTACCAGGGATTGAACCCAAAGGGCTCACCACTGAACCACATCCCCAGCCCTTTTTGCTTTTTATTTTGTGACAGGGTCTCACTAAGTTGTGTAGGGTCTCCCTGAATTGCTGAGACTGGCTTTGAACTTGCAATCCTTTTGCCTCATCTTCCCCAGCCATTGGAATTACAGGCATGTGTCACTGTGCCTGGTTTGTGATATATTTTCCTAAATATTCTGGTCAAATGATTTAAAGTTTAGTGTTAACTTTGTTTTCCATACTGATAATTGTGCTAAAAATAAAATAACCCACCTTTGGTTTAGAATATTATAAAAATCCCCAGTCTTACCAATTTTATGACTGTGGTATTTAATAGTACTTTCAGAGGCATTGACATACATAATGTTGATATTTTCCTGGATACTTTTAAGTACGTGGAGACTGAATGGATAGGTTTTTGTTTTCAGAATGTTAATGGAACTATATCTAAATGAATGAGTAAATACGTGGAATGATAAGACAGCAACAGAAGAATATCATGTGAATAATGAATAAGTTGGGCTAGATTGCTATTTTGAGGACATAGAAAAAGGAGATAAATGCAGAATATAAAGATAGAAGTGCAAGTACTGAACTATGCATAGGAAATGCGGCATTGAAGAATGTGTTTGTCTTAGGGTAGAATACCTGGTCTATCAGCATGAGCTTGGTTTTTGCATTGAAAACACCAGAGCTGAAGCTGAGTTTATCAACTGCCTGGAAAGAAGTTATGTGTCAATGTCTTATCATTTCCCTCAAAGTACAATCATGAACTATCAACTGAACTCAACTGGGAAACAAATTTTAAACAAGCGTCTATGACTATTGAGCATTGAAAATATTACTTTTGTTGGGGAGGAGGTGTGGATCAGGGATTGAACTCAGCGGCACTCAACCACTGAGCCACATCCCCAGCCCTATTTTGTATTTTATTTAGAGACAGGGTCTCACTGAGTTGCTTAGTGCCTCATTTTTTGTTGAGGCTGGCTTTGAACTCATGATCCTCCTGCCTCAGCATCTCGAGCCACTGGGATGACAGGCATGTGCTACTGAGCCTGGCTGAAAATATTACATTTTCACACAAGTTTCTGTTATAGTCAAGATTTTACCACCTGATATAATTAAACATAGATCTTTAAGTCTACTAAAGTTTACTAGATATAGTAGTTTGTATACAGGATATTTAGGATTCAAGTTGTCTCTTAAAATATTAAACAAGCCACTTATTCAAATGAAGTTCTTCCTGGCAATTCAGTATCGAAAACCAGAAAATGTAGAGGTGGTCTGATTAGAGTGTCATGTAGACCGTGAGTGCCAGTCATTATCTTTTCCCTTCTCAGTTATTTTAGGAGAACTCCAAGATTTCTACTCATTTGTTGCCAGTAGTTTTAAAATTAATGATAAAATTCAGTGACAGTCTGATATGTTAGTCTGATAACCACAGTGCCTGATCAACCAATCCCATTCTAGAAACTATTGAACTTATCAACAGCCAAATAGGTTTCTGACTGACAGAATCATGAACTTAATACAATTTTAACCCCAAATCAAGCAAGACATTTGATTCAGATAACAAAATATATACTTATACTTTGGCTAAATACATTGGATAGCATAGTTCAATGTACTTAGACTGTTTTGCAAATTTCTGTTTGAATGCCACTCTTCAAATTCTAACATTCTAAGCTTATTCTATAGCAAGTTGATAATCACAGCATGATTTTTAAGAAAACACTGTATATCTTTTTGGGGGGAATGGAGGTACCAGGGATTGAACTCAGGGGCCCTTGACCACTGAACCACCTTCCCAGCCCTACTTTGTAATTTAGAGACAGGATCTCACTGAGTTGCTTAGCACCTTGCCTTTGCTGAGGCTGACTTTGAACCCTCAGTCCTCCTGTTTCAGCCTCCAGAGCCATTGGGATTACAGGCAAGTGCCACTGTGCCTGGCTAAGAAACCACTATATATCTTGAAGAATGAAGTTAAGTATGAAGATGGCATGGATCTCCTTTTGGTTTTATAATCAAGTATATTCCCATTATGGTCAATGAAAGTAAGTACTCATGATGGAAGTTTAAAACACTATTAATATATATATTTATGTATATAAATGTACACATACATAAATATGTATACAAATATGTATGCAAATAATATAATGTATGTGACATGTAATATACATGGAAGTATGTTTATTCATATATAAGTGAATATGTAGACATTTGTAGCTAATTATATGATTGAATACATTTTATTTGTTTATTTTTCTATAGCATGTGACTCTGTGTAGTCTAGACATGAGTGAATGGGAAATGTGTTGGATTCTTTCTTTTGTTCTATCTATGGAATTAAAATTATTCTGTCAGTGTGGTGTTTTGAGTTGTCCTAAGGGGCAAATCAATCTGTCATTCAATCAACAGGGCCATTAGAAGAGCTTCCTGATCCTTAATGTGACCAAGAAAATGATCATTTTACTCTTTACTTACAAAAAGAGCCTACATAATTTTCACTGACCTATTAAGGTTTTTCTTGATGCATAAACTATCTCATAACTAAAACTCAGTGTTTTTTGGAATAGATTGCAATAACTTTTTCAAGTCACTGGGGTGTTATTTCATATAATGAAGCTGTAATTTACAAAATGGTGAACCCAACCATTAATTTACTAAAGGATATCAAATGTCCCAAAAGGAAAAACCTAGCTTTCCAAAGCACTTAATAATCCCCAGGATATAGTTTATGTGTTAATAGATGCTACCTTTTTGTACAATTTTAGGCGAGTCATCATCACATGTCCAGATTTATTCACCTCCATCAAACAACAACAATAAGAACAATAAAAATCCTTTAATGCAAAGATATTGCAAAGAGAAGTTTTGTGTTTAAATTTGAAAACTGCTTTACTGTCATTTTCATTATTATGATTATGCAAGTTTATATTAATCTCCTAATTTTACTGTTGAATAAGCTGAGACCCAAAGATGCTAAGTTACTTTTCCAAGTTTATGTAGTGAAAGTAAATTGGTAGCAAAACTGAAATTACTTTTATGGAGTCCTCAGTCCATTACTGTGCTCGCTGAATCACTTTGTGTTTCTACTTTTTGTTAGGATTGTTTTACATTAATTAAGAACCCTGACAATAAACATTCATTTACTCATTTTTGACTTTTATAGTGAAAAATGTTGTGGAATTGAATGCAAAAGAAAAAAAAAAAGGCTTTACTTTGGCATTATCATTAGCCTTTCAAAACAGCTGAACTGGATGGTTGTCGAACTTGGCACGGACTAAAGTCTGACAGAGAGTAAAACTCATGCCAAGTTCCATTTGAAATTAAATGCTCTGCCAAAGTGATAAGCTACTGAAAATTGGGACTTCACATTAATCTGCCATTTCAATATACTTTACCAATGTCTCATAAAAATTCTTATTTTAATAAGCAATGTTGATATTCCATAATGAATATATGCCATGTTCTTTAGTATTAGACTTCCCAAGGAAAAGGACTCATTCTACATTTAGTCCTTCAAGATTTGTTTGTATTTTTCATTAATTTCTTTCCCTAGATGTAGCTCTCCCTTCCCATGTATGTTTTGACCCCATTTACATATTAAATCTTGTTTTATTAGTGTCCTTGCATTAATTTCAATTTTATATGACATGCTCTAGAAATATCTAGGTACTTCTCTCAAATGAGATGAATGACATTGTAGCTTATGGTTTGCTATATGCATAAGGCAAAGTTTAGCATGAATCTTTTATCTCTGTCTTCTTTTTTCCCTTTTACTAGAGGAAAGATCATATTTTACTTGTCAATTTTCTTAGAAATTAAAAAAGCCAATTAAAGCTACTATATACATATATTAAGAGTTAATGAAATACATCTATATTTCATTATCTAACATATAATTATGTATCTTTTTTAACTAAGTCTACATATATAGAGAGAGTGATGTGTGTGTGTGACCATGTGCATGTGTATACCAAGAATTTAAACACCAGATTATACTAATTTTGGATTTCCCCCAAATTAAAAAACTAACAGGTGAGGATATGAAGATGAAATAATGTTTCCTTAATACCTATTCAATGATTCACATTAGGTTCTCTAGCCAATGCTGCCAAACACTTAATGACTTAAGCTGGATGCTTTGCCCTTCTTTCAGCCCTGAACTCCACCCTATGTCCTGAAGCAGATACTTGGAACTAATCGTTGATTATCCCTCTCAATGACCCAAACACCCAACCCTGCCAATTCTGCTTCCTAAATGCTTCTTGATTCCTTTTCTTCCTCCCCATTTCTGCTCCCATTCCCTTTTTCTGAATCAGAGCCTCACCTAAATTATTACCACAGATGTGGTTTTCCTGTCTACCGAAACTTCCCGCCAACACAATTATTCTGTGCTTCCAGAGTGATTTTTTAAACAGGAAAAGCCTGAATGTATTTGTTCTTTCATTGAAAGTGTTCCCATAATCCCTTACTCCCTTTATCATATAAACACCTAGTCCTATTTTGTCTCTTTTTTTTATTAGTGCATTATAGCTATACATAACAATTTGATTTGTCTTGTTTGCTTGTTTTAGTAGAGCAGATTGAACTCAGGGGTGTTGTAAAGTGGAACAGGAGCGGCCTGTGGAAGTAAGGAGGATGAGTGCGATGGTGCTAAGACCATGCCAGGAGACCAGGTACTTGTGGACACAGGCTCAAGTTTAATGCGGAACAAACAAGCATATATAGCAGGCATTGACTAATTACAAATTGTCAGTAGCTGTTAACACCCTCATGTTAAACTCCTGATTATGCTTGTGCTAGGCTAATGATCAGACCAATCAAGGGAAGAGGAAATGCCTGAGCTCTATGTCCTCAGGTAATCCTACACAGGGGCACTCAACCACTGAGCCACATCCCCAGGCTTATTTTGTATTTTAATTAGAGACAGTATCTCACTGAGTTGCTTAGCACCTCACTTTTTCTGTGGCTGGCTTTGAACTCATGATCCTCCTGCCTCAGCCTCCAGAGCTGCTGGGATTACAGGCATGTGCTGCTGTGCCCTCCTGGTTTGTTTTTAAATATTTGTACGTGCACACAATGTAACTTGGTCAATATCATTCACCAGTATTTTCCTTTAACCCCCTTCCTCTTCTCTCCCCCTTTCCTTACTCTATTTGTATCCCTTTGATTTCATGAGAACCCCCTACCCCAACACACATACACTGCTTCCTTTTTCTTTTTCTTCTCTAGTTTCCCTGTAAGAGAGAAAACATATGATCCTTAACTTACTAAGGATCTGGCTTATTTTGCTTAACATAATATTTCAAGTTCCATACATTTTCCTGAAAATGACATAATTATATTTTTCTCTTTGGCTGAATAAAATTGCATTGGGTCTATATATCACATTTTCTTTATCCATTCATCCATTGATAGTTACTTGGATTAATTCCATAATTTAGTTCTTGTGAATTGTGCTGCTCTAAATATGAGTATACTTGTGTCATTATGATATGATGACTTAGTTCTTTAGGATAAATATTAAGGAATAGTATAGCTGGATCATATGATGGTTGCATTCCTTGTATTCTGAGAACTTCCATTCTGATTTCCATAGTGCTGTACCAATTTATTAATCCCACCAACAGTGTAGAAGTTTTCCTTAAACAGTATATTTTCTGTAGCATTTATTATTATTTGTATTTTTGATCCTATTCAAACTGGAGTAAATGAAATCTCTGCAAATTTTGATATGCATTTCCCTAATTGCTAAATATGTTGAATACTTCTTTTTAAATATCTGTATTCCTTTTTTTCTGAGAAGTATCTGTTCATTTCATTTGACCATTTATTAACTGGGTTGTTTGTTTTTAGGATGGTAATTTTTTTGTGTTGTTTATATATTCTTGATTTTAATCCTCTGTCAGAAGAATAGCTAGCAAATAAAGTATTCCATTCTATAGGTTCTTTCTTCACATACTTGTTTCCTTTGCTGTGCAGAAGGTTTTTAATTTGATAACACCTATTTATTAATTCTTGGTATTATTTCCTGAGTTTTAGGAGTCCCACTGAGGAAGTCCTTGCCTCTGCCTATCTGTTGGAGTGCCTTCCTATGTTTTCTTTTAGGAGTTACAAAGTTTCTAGTCTAATTCCCAAGTCTTTCATCCATTTTGCTGACTCTATTGTTCAAGACTTTCCACTATTTGGTAGTTGCTTTCACAAAGATTAGTGTGCTAACATTCCTGTGTTAAAATTTACAAGCTAGATCCTTGTAACTCTTGTAGACCCCTGCACTATGCTACATAAAACTCCAAACTGTAGTTATATTGTAGTTGTATAGAATAGTCTCCTCTTGCTCTCTGGATAATTCATTCACATCTTTCAAGACTGAATATTTATACTGCAGGATGTCTTCATCTCTGCTCTTCCCAGCTTTGGTAAGCTTTATACCATGTGAGTTTTCACATCACTGCATTCAGCATGCTGTGAAGGAGTGGAGGCGGTTTATCCAACTTTGTAACCTTCTCCCACAGTGCTTCTTAAACAGTAGGTTCCAGTATAAATTCGCTGAATGAAAAAACATACCAATTTTCCTCTGTGTACTCCCTTATGTTCCCTTGTGTCTCCTTATCAGGTTCATAAGGCAAAGTTCTTACTTTTTTTTAACGTGATAATTTGTAAAATAATATCATTAGGAAAAGATGAGCTGTATCACAGGTAATAATTTTTCAAAACAAATTATTTGGTGAGCTCTTATCTTGTTCTGTATTTTGTTGGTAGAACAAAAT
Source organism: Glaucomys volans (assembly GCA_020662805.1). Taxonomy (NCBI): domain Eukaryota; kingdom Metazoa; phylum Chordata; class Mammalia; order Rodentia; family Sciuridae; genus Glaucomys; species Glaucomys volans. The sequence goes on from JAJEJO010001420.1 coordinate 152,606, forward strand.
ACCTGAAGCTTCATGCTATATAAAATAAGGAAGTTTATTTAAATCAGAGTTCTAGAGATTCAAGAGCATGGTACTTGTATCCTGGTAAGGGCCCCTTTCCCTCTGTTACAACATGACATAGAGAAGGAAAGAGAAATAATGTCATGCAGAATGGGCAAGAGGAAGCAAGGAAAAGAGCAAGCTGAGGAATCCAAACTCATTTAACAACCTGTTCTCATGGGAAACGACCCACTTCAGCATTAATCCCTTCTGAGGCAGTGCCTCCATGACATTAACCACCTTCCACTACACCCACCTCTTACGGGTTCCACCATCTCTCAATGTCACCACACTGGGACCAAGTATCCAGCATATAACCTGTGGGAGAAGCACTCAAACCATATACAAGCCATAGCAACCCTCTTTCAAGAACTTCCATGTATTAGTTCAGCCAAAACATTGCTTTGGAAGGTTAAGTAGCTTACGTAATCAAACTCCCATGATTCCATGTTTGATTCCGGTTATCAGATTACAAAGGTTTTGCTTCTAAGAGATACATGATAGTTATTCCATCCTAAAATCTCCCAATGTCATCTTTCTATAAGTAGGTCTCTGGTGTCAACACAATTTAACTAGAAAAATAGATAGCTATCAACAATAAATCTTTACAATAATACAGAGAACTCTTCTTTTTTCATATTATTATCATTATTTTAAAAGGACATTTGAGAAGGGATAGTGCTTAAAACCAAGTCACTGATTTGACTGATTTTTGTTTGTTGATTAGGTTTTTTTTCATTTGTAGATATAATCTTTATTTAGAATTCTTCACCTATTTCCTCCATACTTCTTTAGAAAGTAAGCTATTAAAACTGAAAGAGGAAAGAAGCTGTTGAAAGTATCAAGTCAGAATCAGTTGCAGTTTTAACCTTCTATATTTATCTTTTTTCGAATTTCAACAGTCCTTCCTTCCTCTATTGATGTTTTGAAAGATTACTTTCTAAGCTAGCTATATCACCACAGTGAATAATAAAATATGTTCAAAGTACTTTTATGACACCAGAATCTTTTTCGTTCCTTTCTGACATTCGCAGCTGAAATTGTTATGAAGAAGCACTGGGAGAAAAGGGAAAGATGACAAAGGTGATAAATACTTGTTTGGGGAATCCGGGAGATACATAGCCAATTTCATTCATTTATATTACCCAGGCAGGCCCCCAGGATAAACTGACTAGAAAAGCAACATGGTCCCTGATATGGATAGGAGGCAGTGAACTTCCTTTCCATTTTGAAAATTTGCAATTAGAGCTCAGAAAGTTTGCTTTCTAGCCTTTTGATAACTTGTTTTGATATTTGCATGTAGAGATTATTCATTAATTCAACTATGAATTTTCAATATTAATTTTCTGCAGAAAACTCAGGGTAGAGTTGCCAGACAGACCAAAAAAAAAAAAAAAAAAGAAAATCAAACAACAAAAAACAAAAAAACAAGACACTCGGTTAAATTTAAATTTCAAATATACTTTCTTTTTAGTATAAGTGTGCCCCATGCAGTTATCTGTCCTATGTAATTCTTTTACTAAAGAGGTCTTGCTTATCTGAAATTTAAATGTATCCACCAGATATTCTGTATTTTATCTGGCAGATTTAGTCCAAAAACTCAGTTTGTTTATATAGAATTTTATAATCAGTCTCTATATGAATGCACAAAAATATAAGGGAAAGGGTAATACAGAGGAGGCTTAAAATTAATTTAAATTTTAACAAATAAATTTGGGGTCCTTAAAGTTGTGATAGATGGCATGTTACCACTTGGTTTTATTTATTCATAAACGGAAAGAAATCAGTAGATTTTGCACAGTTCTCTATGAACTATATGTGTAAGTTTCCTGATTAACATAATTCACTGGATGTACCAGCTATACAAAATTCTGCACACCCAGAGAACAGACCTTACCAAGACTTCAGTTACAAAGACTACTCCTAACCTGCTATTCCCAGACTAGATACCCAGGAAGGGGATGAAAAGAGCTGAATTGAATTTAGCCTACTAAGATTTTTGCCTCTTTAATCCTAAAAGGGTTTTTGTTTTACTTTGGGAGTTTGTGTCAACAACCCAGTGATTGTTTGATAATTGTATAACTGAGGTCTAGTTCTAGTACTTTTGTAATTTTGAGCAATGTTAAGATTATGGTATGTTTTTACCTATTGTCCATCCAATAATGCACAATTCAACATAAAACAATACTTAACTATTATGTAACAATAAGGACACCATACGTGTTTATTTTGCCACTTTTGTGGAAATGTCAAATTATTTCAAATTTATATAAAATAATTAAGCTTAGTCCCTTCACTTTGCTGGTATCCTAAGCATAAACTTTGATCACAAAGCCTAGAATTGGTGGTATGCTCTGAAGTAACTGATAAGCTACTTATTGAGTAGCCCATAAATATGAATCAAAATGATTCAGGACAAAAACTAAATAGCACCTATTTTTAATAAAGCAACACTAAATGGTTGTGGTAACTTTGGACTGTGTGTGCTAAACTAAACAGAAATTACCCATAAGACATTTTGTATGGGATCTGAAAGGCAGCGCTTAACCTTAGGGGATTAGTGTAGGTGACCAGGCATGGTGGAAGTTCCTATGTTTTGTTGCTGGTTGGTGAGATCATTTTGATAGAATTGGAACTCTCAGTTCCTTCAGCTCCAGTCAATCTCCTGCATCTTCTTCAGCTTTGGGTCCAAGGACAGTACAGCTTCATTGCAAAGGGTGACACCTGGTACAGCCATCATCACATTATTATTGTAGATAGTGATCTAGTATAGATTCCAGTGTCCTTGTGGGTTCCAAAACCCACTTCTTCATGGATTCTCATTTGTCTCTGCAAACTCGGGCTTCTCCACTTTATGTCCTAAATAAACTCTGTTACAGCCAGAGCAATAGAAAATCCTAAAATCATTTTTCTTGGACTTAGTTATTTTTTTATTTATAATTTTTTTTGTTAGCATCTTCATTTTATTTATTTATATGCAATACTGAGAATCGAACCCAGTGCCTCACACGTGCTAAGCATGCATTCTACAACTGAGCCACAATCCCAGCCCTCTTGGATTTATTTTTTATAGGAAACAAAAGTATGATTTGAGAATAATGTAGGACTCATGTAGAATAAACTGCATAAAATTTATTCACCAATCTAGCTTCACCAAACTATAAATAATTTGTGGACAATTTAACAAATAAAAAATATATATCTTCCAAATAGTGATTTTTCCAAGAAGACACCAGGAGAAGCTATTCTTCTCTCATTTCTTCCCTCTCACTCATTCTGGAACAGCAATGAAGAAAGACACCTGCCCTTCACCTTGTAGCAGATGCTGTGTGTTCTAACTTGATGCTTGCTTTGAAGGCGAAGATTCTTGGTTAGTAGGTGTTGGTGACATATGCAAAGACCTACAAACTGCTGAGTAGTTTACTGACTTTACTTGGATATTTTAAAATCAGATTTTAGTTGCTCTATCAACAGAAGACATTCCTCTCTTTAAAAAACTCTGCTTCAGTTTACAAAAACAGATTATTTATTGCTATATTTGAATATTTCTCATCTTCTTATATCATGGAAGTTTAGTGTATGTGAAATATAAACATTTATTTTTTTTCAGAATCTATTTTCCATACCTACATACTTCCATTCCTGTCAAGGTCATTGGTGGCCAGTATTGGGGAAAATTATATCAAAGCAACAGTTAACGATGAAAAAGGAGTTTTTATTACATTTCCTCTTAGAGTATGAGATAAGAAATTAGATGCTTTGGATACCACCAAGAACAAATAAAACAAAACCCCACATGTTCCAGTTCCCCCATGATACTTTAGAAGTGACTAAGTTTTTTGAATTTGGACAAACCTCAATAAGTTTGAGAACTCCAAATTAGTTCATATTAAGTTTCTGCTACTTCCATTAGAAACAGGACAGAGAATTGAAAGAATATTCCTTAAATATGTGAACGGGTGAATGGTAATCAAACCATTAACATCCAGGTATTGTTGTTCATGCTGTTCATCCCATCTGGACATATTTTAATTTGTATTCTTGACTATTTTGTGCCTTCAAATGATTGATCTTTCAGTATGCATATTTAACTCCACCTCTTGCCCACACTGTCTTTGCACGTCATCATCCAAATTGGAGTGACAAACTGTCTTCACTCTAATAACACTTTTTGCATTTTAATTTTAGCATCTTAAAATTTACATTTAGAGTTAGATGCAGGATGTTTTAAAACAATTACTTGAAGATGAATTAACTGAAACGTACTTGGTGTCTTACTTTGCGTATTCATTTCAACTGGTTTAGTTTGCAGGAATAACATTGATTCATGAAGAAAAAAAATGGAGTACTAAAACTGAGAACTGGTCAACAAAGGCAGAAGATACAAAACCAAAAGACCATCTCAACCTACAGCAAGAGAAAGTAATTTATATGTGAATGTAGATAAAGGTGACCCAAGGCCAACCTGGGTGCTCCTGGGCTTTCTCAGAAACTATTAACATGTCAAACATTGGTTAAGAGACAATCTAGGCATCAGTGCCTGAGATGAAATAGTTTGCTGATTACTTTAATTTTTTATTTTGAGACAGGGTCTTGCTAAATTACTTAGGGTCTCCCTAAGTTGCTGAGGGGATCCTCATGACTCAGCTTCCCAAGCTGCTGGGATAACAGGTGTACACAACTGGTTTACTTGGTTCCTATTTGATTAAGATTGTTTTGGCTCTTTGGGATTGTTTCATATGACTCCATACAAATTGTAGGAATGATTTTTCTAGTTTTATGAAGAACGTCATTGACATTTCCATAGGAACTGAATTGAATCTATAGATTGCTTTGGGTAGTGTGGATATTTTAACATTAATTTTTGAATCCATTACATAGCATGTATTTGCATTTTTTAAGTGTTTTCTTCAATTTGTTTTTATCAACATCTTGTAGTTTTCATTGTAGAAATACTTGAGCTGTTTGGTTACATTTATTCCTAGTGTTTTGTTTTTGTTTTGTAACTATTATAAATGGGATTATATCATATTTTAAATTTTGATTTCAGGTAATTCTCTGTTGGCAAATAGCAATGCTGCTATTGATTTTTATGTGTTCATTTTATATCTTTCAACTTTGCTAAATTTATTAGTTTCAATGTTTCATTTTGGGTAGATTAGCTTTTTCTACATATGAGATCATGTCTTCTGCAAGCAGTGGCAATTTTACTTCCTTTTGTCCAATTTGAATGAAATTTTTCTTTTTTTTTCCCTTTTTGTTCTGTTAAGTTTTCCAATACTCCATTGCATAAAAGGAGTGAAAGTGAATATCCAGATAGGAAATGTGGATAAAGTAGATAAAAATTTAACACGAATTGTATGGGAAAACTTTTAGCTTGAAGACTGGAAAATCCCATTCATGACAGAAGACTCACACTGCAAAAATCTACCATCAAGTTATTAATTACTATCAGGTAAAAGTAGAGAGAGTTTGAAGGATGTGAAGTAGTATATGGACCTAAAATTTACTATAACTTCTTGTTATTAATCTCTCTTGAATTGTATAAACTTCTGTGTTTATACAAAGTTAAAACGTAAAAGTAAACAATATATGCAATTAAGAAACTTAATGAATATATACCCTGCGGCAGACATGCTTTACAAATATTGTCATTGGTACTTAGACACAATATGGGTTATGCATTCTCACTTTAGAAATGAGGAAACTGAGTGCAGAGTGATGAATTTGCCTAAATTCCCATAGGTAACAACTAGTACACCAACACTGCTAGCCAAAGTTTATGTGAGTTCAAAACACATCTTTTAAAACCAATGCTTCTCATGTGAATATTTTACTTAATCAAAAGTACACTTATTACTCTCAAGTTTCAAAAAAAATTTTTGAGCACTATCTTCATGGAACTATTGGGTTATAATCTGGGTATATGAATACAAATATAATAATTGTCTTCAAATTTACAATTCACAGAAATCATGTTGGTTCTTACTAATAATATGCTTCTCTAAATTCCTTTGTAGTTATACTTGATGTGGTTAAATCCCCCTATTCTAAAAAGAAAAAAGTTACATAAAAATATGGAGGAAAAATACAATAAATTTAATAGTTATCTATACATAATTCAAAATAACATGTAAAATTACAGAAGGAATATAAGAATTAGGTAAAAATCTGTTAGAAATATAAAATAAATTTGCTGTAGGGATTTTATTATTTTTATTTTTACAAAATTCATTTTGATTCATTGTACACATATGGGGTACAAATTTTCATTTCTATGGTTGTGCATGATGTACATTCATATCATTCTTGTTAATCACACATGTACATAGGGTAATGATGTCTGTCTCATTCCAACATTTTTTGTACCCCTGCCCCCCAAAAAACATAATCACACTATTACATCATATAATGTTTTGGAATCTGCCTACTACCACCTAAATTATTTTAGAAAAAGAAACAGGAAAATTTAGTGGGTTATTTGGATTTGATTGACTTTAAAAGTACACATGTAGGCTAAAATTAACTATTAACTTCATATTGTATTGTAACAAGAATAAATTCAGACTATGGAAATTTTCTTGTACACTTATCTTTTCAGATATTTTTCGTGTGATTATACTCCTGCAGTCCTAAAATGACATTATATTCATTTATTTTAATTTAATTTATATTTTTGAACTCTGGGGTACGCTATCACTGAACCACATCAACAGCTCTTTTTACTTTCTATTTTGCATCAGGTTCTTGCTGAATTGCCCAAGGTGGCTTCAAAATTGGGATCCTTCTGCCTTAGTCTCCTGAACATTTAGGATTACAGGTGTGCACCACTGTACCTGGCCTAAATTAGCCAATTTAACTAATCTCTCAGAATTTATTATCTCTGACTCATTTTCTTAGTGAAAAATAAACCCTTGTGGGGCACAGTGGCTCACATCTGTGATCACAGTGGCTCAGAGAGCTAAGGCAGGAGAATCACAAGTTTAAAGCCAGCCTCAGCAACTTAGCGAGGCCCTAAGCAATTTAGCAAGACTGCGTCTCTAAATTAAATAAATAAATAAATAAATAAATAAATAAATAAATAAATGGGCTTAGGATGTGGCTCAGTAGCTAAAGCACCCCTGGGTTAGATCCCTAGAACACATATCCAAAAAAGAACCAAAAACACAAACTAACAAACAAATACATAAATAAATACTTTAAGATTTTGCTAAAATATATTTAAATAAAAAATGTTCATTCGTACTTTTTTTCTCTAAAATAGTTATGGTGAAAACAATATTAACTAGCAGCACTTCTAATAGAGATTTCAAATTTAGGGTTTAAACCTAATATTATAACCAGTTGAATCCATTTAAAGTAGCCAAGCATTGAAAAAAATTGATGCAGTGAAAGAAATATCAAAATATAACAGAATAACTAAATAGGGAAATAATCCCATGAGGGGATAATGGATGGACTTGCTTACCCTGAGTTTCTATTCAATATTGGCTAATCGTTTGAATTTTTTTTTTTAATGAAAGCAGTGAAAGTATTAAGGGAGCACAATGTTGCCAGTCTGTTAAGATTCCTCTACAATTAGCAGAATTCATTGTCATTTTGTCAGAGCTGAGATAATCCCTCACATAACTGCTTAAACCAGTGTCAAAATGTCAGGGAAGGCAAGAATTCTTCTGGTAATCAAAATCCTATATAAATGTTAAACAGGGGCATTAAGCTCACTAAAACCATGCCTCCAGCTGATTCCAGAGAGTATTTGGTCTGGAGAAAACCTGCAAATTATAAAAGTTGTTTCAGCACCTCCTTGATTTTAGCACAAACTGCTGGTGCTAGTGAGTAGACCCCAGCTACCACCAGTATTACCACCAGGAACACTGAGGTGAACCAGAGCAAGACCAGAGACGGAAGGTCATTCGTTCTGATGAGTTCTTGTCTGCCATTCCTTTCATATTTTAGGATTAGCTCCTTATCAGATCTATGGCTTGCAAATATTTTCACCCAAGCCATGGGTCGCCTTTTCCCTTTATTGTGTAGAAGCTTTTAAGTTTGACATAGTCTCACTTGCTTGGTTTTTATTTTGTTGCCTGTGCTTTCGAGTTCATATTCAAAACAGCATTGCCTGGAGGACATTATGCTAAGTGAAATAAGCCAGACACAGAAAGATGCATCCTGTATGACCTTGCTTGTGTGTGGACTCTAAAAAGTCTAAGTTGGATCAGAGGAAGTCGGTCTCCAGGAGCTGGGGCTTGGGCATGGGGTGAGGGAGATGGGGCTTTTGGTCAAAGGATGCAAACTTTCAATTACAAAATGAGTAAGTTTTGGAGATTTAATGCACAGCATGGCAATTAAAGTACAATTATATTGTACTTTAAATACTTAAAATTTGCAAAGTACAGCTTAAGCGTTCCCACCATACACACACACACACACACACACACACACACACATACACACACACATACAAAGGTAACTAGTGTATTAAATTGATTAATACAACTAATCATTTCATAGTGCATATATGTATCAAATCGTCACATTGCACACCAGAAAATGCATACAGTTTTAATTTGTTAATTATACCTCAGTGAAGTTGGTAGGAAATAATAATTCTTGCCTAAGGGCTGGAAATTACTACTAGGATTTGCTGGAACACTTGAGATAAACCATTTGATCTTTCTTTATCTTGGCTTCTTTACAGTTAAAATTATGAGAACAGTGACCTTAAGTTACACAGCATTTGGGAGGAATGCTAATAAATTCACAGTGGAACCCTGAAAACCATTGAGTCCTTAAATCACACACAGAGATGGTATGTTACACTCACATAATAGTGTTTTTCTCACAATGTTTTGAAGCCATAATAAAAAGAAATTATTGGGAAAATGACTGTTTTCTTTAGGACGCTTTTATCTATAAGAAAATAAAAGGCCCAAATGGCTTAAAGAATGAGGTTTTATTATCTCATATAGCTAGCTGTCTGGGAGAGTGGCAGGAGAGTGGGCTTATTCAGGGACTTGGTGATGTCATCAAAGACAGGGCTCCATTCATCCTGTCTTTCTGTCATCTTCAACATATCCCTCTGGTCACAACAGTGGCTGTTGATTTAGTTATTGAGCAGATATAACAAAACAAAGCAAGAAGAAAATCATCATTTGTTTCTCTTATTTTATCTCTTCTTAAATATTAAGGAATATTTCTCAGAGGTTTTCTTTTCCTCGGTCCTTGTATATGTTTTTGGCCAATCTGTGTCAGTGTCTGACAAAGGAAAGGGGAAATGATTGGATTAGTTTATTTAGGACTCGTCTGAGTAAAGCAGAGGTGGAGAGGTGAGACCTGGAATAGTTCAGGTCAGCTTCCAGAAGAGGAAATGGCCACTCTAACACCAACAATGTCTGCTGCAATTTCTTTGGTTTTATATCCTAGGTAGTTGGTTTAGATTCAATAAATAAAAAAAAGCAGTGCTTTTTTTCATTAATAAAATTTTATTTTTTCCTATAAAGACTTTTCAGGCTGCAATGATCTGATGACATACAAACAACAGGAGAATGGGGATTTTGTTACCTATAGATTTATTCTACTCCTCCAAACCTTATTATTCCAGGCTCCAACGCACTCTTCTGAAGTGCCCATTTACTCTTCTACCACAGGTGATGAATAGTTTTATGGGAATTCTCCAACCTTAGCTCTCTATACCTTGTGGGGCTGCCATTTTTGGTGGCTATACAAATATAACAGTCTGTATTATCTCTCTTTCTCTCTGAAGTTTTGCCATCATCCCAAGTAATTGTATGTGTACGTATAGATTAATCTTATATCTTGACCTCATAAGTCCATGACCTTTTGTCAATGACATGCATCTGCAGTCTGATATAGCCATCTATTGCTACCACCAAAAATGCTAGAAACTGGTATGTTCTCCTTTTGATATGAAATGTAGGTGCTGTCCTCTCTAATCATAACTCCCAATTTCTTCTATTCTTTCACTTTACTAGTACTTCTGCACAGTTCTTCAACTTTATCCAAATGATTATTTCCTTGATTTTTCTTCACTCCTGCTGAGGGCCACCTATGAACCATGTGTGGGAACTCAGTGACATTGGAGCCGTTAAACAGGGAAGCCTGGTCTTTGGAAACCCCTGATTCCAGAATGCCTGATTCATATGGCACCCTCTTAGCTCACTGCTCAAGTTCAAGCATAGCCTCCTGGAGATGGGTGTAGCATGCACAGTGCCAATCAACTTGCTTACTGCAAGACCCTTGTCACACGGAGAAAGAAGCACCAAAACAAAACTCCTCCCACTGAAAACTTATCCCTGCCTTTGATGTACTGCCCCTTAAATAATTGGGGCCTTTTTTGGTTGTTCAGTTCCAGTTTCTATCAGGACTGGAAGACCCATCAGGGGTTCTGCTTTATATATCTAATCTTTGGCTTTGTCTAATTTCTTACTGATTATTTCAGACTTTGATTTTCTCAAGTGGCTCATACCTCCTGAGCAGGAACTTGCTCTGTCAGGGTGCTGGTCACCTCTTCAATGTCAGTCTTCTCTTGCGTTCATGTCCCTCCCCAGGCATTCATCTCCCTATTTTCTATCATATTATCCACTTGTCAATATTTTGTAACTACACTTATTGATAAGTTTTTCAGATGTGTTCTGCCTGGCATAACTGCCCGACCCCTACCACCTAATGCCACCAATACTCCTGACACCGTGCTGAATACAACCACACATATTCCAAATGTTTCCACAACTTCATGGTCTTGAATCATAACGAGGCTTTCAGTGGTGTTGAGAAATTCTCCATTGCCCTTTTTGAAATATCCAGAATCAATTTCTTTCAAAAATATGGATGTCTGTTCTCTTCTAATGCCCTTTTTCTTAGTCTGCCTTTTCTGTAACTAGCAGTTTCCACTCTTATGCAAAATCTCATTCACTTTCTCGTGTGGAAATACCGTTGTCTCTCACAGTTACCATCAACCATCAGAAAAATCCCATCTGATTTTTGGTCCAGGGCAAAGATTTTCCTTTATTGTGTATTGCCACATAAAATGAGACCCTGTCCTAAAGGGGGTTAAATTATCTAGGACTATTGGTCAGAGGATGGTCTACAGGTGGTAAATTAGTACACTACATGTTTGATACTAGCCAAAAGGTGGTGAGTTCCTTCTATTCCTTTACCAAACCTTGAAGGCAAAACAACACAGAACAAAACAAAAAGAAGATGGTTGGTTTTTGTTTTTGTGCTTCCTCACTCTCACTGTACCAAGTTCATCCATATCATTCCTTAAAACCCGAGCTCCCTTTCCTTCCCTTCTGCTTAATCTTTATGAGTAGAAACCCCAGCAGTCTAAGCATGCATCTAGAGTTTTCTAGCCTGCAGTTTTTTCAGTGTTTATTTTTGCTGCAGGCTGGAGGAGGGAGAAGCAGCCACTGAGATACTAATGGGAGAAGAAAGGAAAAAAGAAATAAGTCAAGTAACTTATGCTATAACTCTGCCACATACGTGAAATGGAAAATACCAAATTCCCTCAAAAATTCTCCTCATTACATGCTGATGCTCTAAACACAGTCTTACTCTACAGACTCTTACTCCTTGGAAATCACCCCGTTAATTATCCTACCTCCTCCACACGTAATTTCTATCACCACTGTCTCTGCATCAGCCTGGGTCAATAGAAACAAGACTTACTTTTATATTTGAAGACAATAATAACAGGATTACATGACAACAAACCTCCTCTGACATGGATAGCACCTTTAGCTACAATACTATGTGTCTTCTCAACTTAAATATTTAAACATTTTTGGTAGAATAATCTACACTGATTAGTTCTACTTTTACTTATAGAATAACCCCTGGTTTATGCCTTCAGTATTTCACTTAATTGCTCCAATCATAATGATCAATCACATGTGTTCTATATCTAATAATATACTGATGACCAGCATTTTTTTTCAGAATTAGGGAAATCCTATTAAAACTTATTTTTGCCTCTCACAATCTCACGTTCTTGATTTTCTCCAACATATATGGATATCATGAATTCATCTTGCTCTGCTCATTCCTTTAAAAATATATCTTTTTTAGAGTTTTGTTCTTGATCCTCTTTCTCTTCTGCTTCTTTCACGGTGTGCAATGATTGAATTTCATACTTTGTAAAACCATAATTATAGCTAAATATTAAACATTTCCTTTAGGTCATAGATCCATCTATTCACCTGCCTATGTGACTTACTTGTGAAAGGCCTACCTAGACATGGTTGGGAAATAGTATAGTCTAAGCAAAATTAGACTTTGTATGTTAACGTTTGCTATTTTCCAGAGTTTTCTACTCTAGTTTCTAAACTATCTTAAGTCTTAGTAGTAAGATTCACTGGTATCCCTCCTCATCATCAAGAGCAGAGATAATGGGGATCATGCCAGTCATTTTGAACAATCTTGTTGAATTAATTACATATTCAGTTTACAACAAAACCTGCATTGAAGCATCAAATTAGAAGTATTGATGTGTATTAAATATAATAAATGAAATAAATAGAATATTTGAAAATTTTTTGTGTGATACTTCCAAAACAGTGATAAAATCTGGATTAGTTTGATTGTGTTTTGATCCAAAATGGAGCACAATGAAGAGAGAGAGAATTAATTGTACACTGTACTGGAAAAAAAAAATTGCTCTGATTTTTACAAGATAAGCTGAATTATTATCTATACTTTTCTTAATTCCAGTGAATTAATTTGATTTTTTTCTCTAAAATAAACAAATCTGACTGAGCTGTTTCAGACATTGTCCAGAAAAGAACTGACCCCTGAATCAGACTGTGATTCCTCAGCAGGTGTAGGTAAAGGAGGCATCTTCTTCCCTAAGTAAATTCCATGCCTAGGTAATGTTAAATTAATTCATTAAGAAGCATCCTAAAAGGTTGATCTACGTGAACTTCCATATAAGAAATAAAGGCTGTGAAAGAAATTTTTAGCTGCCCCAGACCGAATTAATTGGTTTCTACATGAATCTCAGTTTGTACTTTCCAAATCTACAAGAGTTTTGCAAATATCTAGTAAGTTTTTTTGATTTCCATGTAAAATTCCACTGAAAAGAAAAACCTAGAAGAGTGACAGTCAACAATCTGTGTTTAAACAACCTTACCAGAATTTCTGATGCTGCTTGTTCACAAAATGGTTTGGCAAACATTTTCCTCAATATATTTTTCTAGTGCTGCATTTGGGACATATATTTCCCCCTGAAATCTTGCAAACATGAAATTAGATGGCAGGGACAAATATAGAATTATTGCAATCTTTATGTGTTTTCTGTGTAAGTGAATTGTAGTTACAGTTTATGTGTTGCCTAGGACTTAAAATTGGAATTCTCCATGACAATTCCCTTACCTTCCTTATCAAATCAACTACCAACTACTATCTAACTTTTGTGTCACTAATGTGTATTTAATATACATGCTTCTCAAGTTCACTTCACTTTTATCTCCCATTTTGGATTACATAAATGTCTATTTAAATTGTTTCCACCCTGAGTCTTTACTTACTCCACTTCATTCTCCAGACTCTAATTAGATATTGTCAATTCCTTGATTAGTGGGCTTGTATATGTCCTTTGTTTTAAGATAAAATCCCAGATTCCCAGATTTTTCAAATGGTCTTTTAAATAAGTTCTTAACTGAACTGGTAGTATTCATCAACTATGGAATGTTCCTTCAGGAGTCCATAGGAGATTTCAGGAGGTGTGTGGGCATTAACAGCTTTAGAGGAATATATTTCCCAATACTCAAACTCCTTCTTTATTCTTCCCTAACTTCATGTATATTTTCTTTTCCCACCATTCATTTCATAATTTGTTTCCCTCCTTTTTAACAAAAGAATGTATATGATACATCATCCCCATAATCTGATTACAGTACATTAGTCATAAAAAAAATGCTTTCAGCATCCAAAAATGGAAGACAAGTCATGTTAGAGGTCTCACCGCCTTTTCTCATCTTTTACAAGTGAATGATGATTTAGCAACAAGTTGCACTTATTTGTAATCTATAAATCCATATGCATAAGTAAAGTATATGGGCAAGGAGAGGGTTGGTAATTGTGTTTTAAGAAACCCATTTTGGCAAACTGTGAGTATATTGCATCCTATGTATGGCTTTTAAATTTTTTAAATAAATTAATTTCATGTGTAAAATTCATAATTAATTTCATTAATGCTGTTATGCATCATGATTAAATCAGGCAGAAATGTTTGGACTTTAAAATAAAATAAAAGGTAATTCTTGATAGCCCTAAATCTTGACTAAATCACCTGGTCTATATATTTAAATTAAGTCTGAAATCCTACTTCCATCAAAATCTAGAAAAAATATTATTTTGTTCTTGGAAATTTTATCATCCAATTTTCATTTCTTTTTGTGAAAAGAAATAGTTAATATTAAGCCTAGATGCTAATGTCTAAATAAACAGACTATTTTTGAATATAGGTAAGATGATTTTAAATAGTTTACTATATATAATGTTGCTATGTATATGTTGTGTGTTATGAAATGTATGGTTCAATTTTATAAACTCAAGTGGTTTCATAGTTCAGAAAATATTAGCATTGGCTTCTTATAAGAGCAGTATCATATATCTCATGGTATTTATGACTTGCAATAATAAAGATTGATAATATTTAATAGGCTGCTTTCCTTGGTCATGCTGTGATTAGATCTAACACTAGAGAAGGGTATAAATTTATGTTTTATAACTAAAAAAAAAGAATGAGAGCAATAGAAGTGAACTATATAGAGTGATTATATATAGATTTTTGAATGCAATTAGAATCAGCACCCAGTCAATATTTGAAAAACCAGCAAGACAAGCAAAATTATAAATTAATAATAAAATTTTTATGACTATGAGGAAATAATAAAAATTTGATCTCTAATAGAAATAACATTCAATTCCATCCTAGAAAAATTATTTCTTTGGACTCCATAGTTATAAAATTTTAAGTACTGAGGACTCAGTGCTCATGAGACTAAGAATTTGTGATATTAGTTAAATCAAGCTATAGAGTCATATTCTTTTCACTAGTCCCTTGAAATTAATAAAAATTAAACCTAAAAGATTATCTTTATTTGGCCTACGTATTAGGTTTAAAAGGAATTTGCCTACTCTGCAGCTCTAAGTAAATTACTATGTGCTAAAAGAAATGCTTACCTTTCTTAGTCTCTAAGTAAAAATGGCTTATGATGGAGGGTGTAAGCTTGTTGTAGGACCAGAGCTTCACTGGATTCCTCCCCACTTCTCTCCTTACCCTTAATGGAGAATAAATTGTTTCTTTTATATTGGGTGATTTCTAGGTATTTATAGGTCACAGGTTTGGCCCAAATCAATACTAAGTTCCTTCATTTGTTTTGAAATATCCACTTTCAGCAAGTCCTGCTATTGATTGCCAAATAATGTTCCCATAGGAAATGCAATGCATAACCTATATTCATATGTAATTAATTAAACTCACTAGCTTCCATGAGCATCATATAACATTAATGCTGAGTCCTTACTGATCAGGGACCATGGTTTTAATGTCAACACTACCTGGTATCTTTCAAATAATCATCTTTCAATGTTTTATAGAACATAGATTGAGGAATATATATTCTATATGGTCCCCTACTATGTATTTACTGGTATTACCTAATTATTTGGTGCAAAGACATTGAAATGTTAAGATCTTCAGAAACAGCCTTCTGAAGGGCATGAAGATGTCTAACACAGGGATGCTGTCTGGTATACTTATTTCAGTGATTTTTATTAAATTATTAATTTAATGATTTGCTTTCTAGTATTGAAATTTGAAAAAAATTTTATTTTTTCCTGAAAACAATGTATGTGATTTATTGCAAAGTCCCTGTGACTCATTGCCTGATCAAAATGTCCTTGTTAGCTGATGTTTGGGAATCAGAGTCCAAACTGTCGATTCCTCCAATAGCAAGTATAAATGACTTCATAATATGCATGTTTATCTGTCTTTTATTTGGTTATATTTAATATTCCCTTGTTTCTCTTTTCACATCTATTTTTAGGTTAACATTTAATCATACATTATTTTGTGGCTTTGTCATTTATTTTGGGAAAAAGGTATGATTTTAATTAACAAATTAATAATTTTTAAAAACTATTTTGATGCTTTGTATTTTCACTTGATATTATCTAGCATGGGGAAATTTGCACAAATCTCAACTTATTACTGCCCTAAGTCCTAACCATGCTACAGTAATGCATAGACCTTAAAGTATAGATGACGAGATCAGAAGCACATACACTTTAACTACCTATCACAAAACCACAAAGACGTTGTTAAGTTCTTGATATTGAGATCAGAAAAAAAAAAAAAAATTTTAGGAAGGAGTGGCACCAGAAAACTAAGGTAAAAGTACTAGTATGTCACAAAGTACTAGTATGTCATCAATATTACCCATGACCTAATTTCCAAACTTATTAGTGCACAAAGTTTTTACATTGTGTGCAGAAGTAATTAAGTCACCAGGAAAAATGAAATTTAAAATGTCAAACAAGACAAATGTGAGAACCAAACTGTAGTACTAAATGTGTATACCTCATATTGATTAAAAATTTACTAACCTATAAAGTTGTACAAAGGATATTGGTAATTTTCTCATACAAAGACTGCACAAACACCTAAAAATACCTTTCTTTATATTTTCAACATCACTCAAGATATATGAGTCTTCATCTTGGGTATGTGATTTCCATTTATCAAATAATCCAGGTTATCAAATAATCTCTCTGGCTCCTATATATTGTTCTTTGAGTAGCCTGGTTACTACCATAGTCTAATTTCTGGTAGTTTGGCACACGTAACAGAAAGCCACTGAGGACAACTGAACAACAAAGGAGAGGAAAATTTACATTTCTAGGTCTCAGAAAGAAAATGGACCCTGGAAATACAATGCTAACAAGACGAGCGAGACCAAACAGAGATCTCAGTTGTAATTTTTGTTAAAAAAGGAGCTCATTGTCAGAGGTTAGGTTGGCATAACTATGGATAGGGGACTCTTGTGTAAGGATAACCACATGGAAGATGAACTAAGGCAGTCATTTTTATGGGATTTCTTAATCATCTCTGTGAGACTAGAGTTAAAAATAGGTCATCTATGATGTAAATATTTGGAAATCATATTCATTTTGAGGAAAACTGAACCTGTAAGTACACATAAGATGTCATTGTAAATATGTAAATATAAATATAGGTAAATTAAGGTGTGAATAGTATTGTAATACTGACATTAATCTATAGTGTCCATATTTTAAAATGAATTTTATCAAAACGTACTTTATAAATAAAAAATAGCTATTTAAATTTAAAAATGTAAACTCTCAATAAATGTGACAGCCATTCCTACTGTGAGCACATTGTCCATCACCTCAAAATATCCCTCTTACATATAGTATACCTCAAAATCTGGCCCTAGGAAAACTCTATTTTTTCTTTCATTCAAAATTAGTTTGGCTCTTTTTCTAGAATTTTCTAAAAGTGTAATCCTATACCTTGAAATCTTTTAAAACTGGCATATGTACTCAGTACACATTTTTGGAGATTCTTTCATGTTGATGTATAGATCAATAGTCTATTCCTGTTATTGCTGGGTAGCATCCATTGTGTGGATCATACAATAATTTTTTAAGCCATTTTCCTATTGGTAGAAAATATATTTGAGTTATTATAAATTAACCTTCTATGAACACTTCTGTGAAGTTTTTCAGTGGATGCATGTTTTATTTCCTTTGTGTGAATACCTGATATGTTTGTCTTTGCAGCCATACCATTGTCTTAATTACTGTCCTTTAACAATTAGTTGAAATGAAGTGGTAATATTTTTCCAAACTTTTTCTTTTAAGAATTGTTTGGCTAGTTTAAGCCTTTTAGGAGAATTAACAGTGTTCAGTGTTTCAATTCATGAATAATGTATGTCTTTTCACTTACATAGGGTTTTGAAAATTTTTCTTTTACCAACATTTTTCATTTTATTTTATTGGTCTTTCACATAATTGATGAACTCTCTGTAATTATTCCACATTTGAGCATTTTAAAATTTGTATTTTAGCCAGTTGCAGTGGAGCATGCCTATAATCCCTGTGATTGGTTAAGCTGACACAATAGGACTGCAAATTTGAGATCAACTTCTGCAACTTAGTGAGACCCTATCTCAAAACAAAACATGAAAAGCACTGTGTGACTCAGTGGTAAAGTACCCCTGTATTAAATCCCCAGTACCAGAAAAGGAAATATTTTTAGTATATTATTACTAAGAGATTGAAAGAGAGATATTTATATACTTTATGACCTCATTAAATATTATTTCTGGTAGTTTTTATAGATTCCTTTGATTTTTCCTACCAACACCATCTTGTCATATACAAACTTTAAATATTTCCTTTTTTCTTCTCTGGAAAGTTTATCTTTTGTTTATTATTCTTGCTATATTGCAAAGGCTAGAAATTCTATGCCTTTTTCTTTTTTTTAACTCAAACCTAAGGTTATCATCCCCAGTCTAATTGGTTTGTTCTAAAAAAAATGGTCTGGTATGAATTTCCTAATTATCCTACTTTTCTATATGTAATAACTAACACATAGTTTGATACGTAAAGAGAAATTGTACTCACTTGAATGGTCAAGCAAATAATCATGGGAATTATATGTCCAGTCTGTTAGGTAAAGGGATAGACTGATCAAACTAATGATTTTTACTTGTCAAAGTGCATAATAGCATTCCACTAGAATATAAGATATTATGAGACCAGAATCTTATTGATTCTGTTTACTATTATCTCTGTTGTATAGCATAATACCTGGTACAAGATGGTAATTTAACAAACAATTCTTGACCAAATGATTATAAGTGTTGCATCTAAATCTCAGTGTTATACATAAAAGATAGGTAAGAATATCTAAAATGTACATTAGTTCATTCAAAATAATTTTGTAAACAAATATATGACCCTGTATTAGATAAGTTAAATTCTGAAACACTTCAATGACCACATAGGTGCAAAACAATACAGTTTATATTCTTTCTGTGCTTTGTATTTCAAAGCTGAGATAGTTCCTTAAACATATGAGATAAATAGAAGAGTGATATGCTCTCCGGACCAATTACAAAAGGTTTCAGTGAGGCATAAGCTTAGGTTGAAGAGATAAATTTATAAATGTATTTTAGCCAAACTAGTTTCAAAGATGCAGGTTCCAGGAGGCCTTTGAACAAAAAGCCACAGAGATATGAGAAACTGAAAAGAATGAAGATAAAATACTTCTGTGAAGGAGGTAGCCTAAACAAATGCAGAGAATGAAGAGCATCAAGTCAGGATAAGGGCTTCTGACTGCATATTAATCTGTTATTTTATTTGTTGATGTGGGCGTATGTAACAATGCTTTGTTATACACACATACAGTGTTTTATAAGGATTCAAATCATCTTATTTATATAGATTTGTTATATTAATGCATTGTGGACCTTTGTGCTATGTAACTTTTTTATCTCTTCTATGGATCATTTACTCATATTAAAAATTTTATCCAATGAATTGTCATTAAAATAATGACATAAAGTGACTTCAAAATGTGGACAATTCTTCAAGTCTGGTTATGGGCAAATGAGGATTTATTATGCTTCTAACTTTTGTGTATTTATAGAACCTTTCAAAATATTTAAAAAGGGCTCCTTTACAAGTCTCTCAGTTGCTCATTCTATAATGATTTAGGGATGAGCTGCTATAGGAAGGGCATTGCACTTTGAAGTTGGGATATAGTAGTGAACAAAACAAAGTCTTTACTTTCATGAAGGTAATACTATAATTAATACTTTCAAAGGAACATATTAATATGAAACATTTATATGAAAACATCAGTGAGAAAAAGAAAGTATATTTAAGCATTAAAATGATGCATGAAGCTTCATTACCATAGAGTGGTAATGAACTCTCTTTTGAAAAAGAAATTCTCCCTTGTGAAATGACATTTGGCAGAGGTATGAATGAAGTGAGGGAGAAAATCATGCAACTAGAAAAGCAAAAGTATTCTTAGAAGAATTCCTTAAAAGAAGTAGCAGAGTCAAAGATCCTAAAAAGGAACATGCCTGATTTGTTCAAGAAAGACAAGGAGACTAGTGCTGCTCAAGAGGTATTGAAGATATGACAGAAAAGAAATGACCACAGAACTGTAGCCAGGAGAAGGGTCATGAAGGCCTTTTTGAATTCTGGCAATGTCTTTGCAAGTTGATTTAAGTCTGAGAACATACGGGATCTATTTAATTAGGGGATCACATTATTTTTAAACTTGTAAAAATTATTCTATCTTTTCAAGCACTATAGATTTACAGAAAAAACTAAAATATACATGGTTTCCATGTGTATCCCATCCCCCCACCACTTTCTGTATTATAAATATCTTGCATACCTATGACGCATTTGACAAGTTTATATTGATACATAATTTATTGTATATGTATGATATATGTTTACCATTATGATGTCATACAGACTAGTTGCACTGCCCTAAAAATCTCCTGTGCTCCATCTATTCATCCATCTGGGAAACTCTTGGTAACTACCAACCATTTTACTCTCTTCATAATTGTACCTTTTCCCGAATGCTATATAATGAAGATCATGCAGGATGTAGTTTTTTTCACATTTCATTTTATTTAGCAATATTCATTTAAGATTTCTTCATGTTTTTTCTTTGCTTTATGGCTAAATTATTTTTATCACTGAATAATATTCCATTGTACATGTGCAAGTTTGTTTCACCTACTGAAGGGCATCCAAGCTTTGGAAACTATGAATAAAGCTGCTATATCCATCTGCATTTGGGTTTTTATGCACTTTCAACTCATTTGGATAAATACCAAGAAGTGCAATTGATAGATAAAATGCTGTTATATTTAGTTTTGTAAGAAATTATCATATTTCTTTCCAAGTGACTATACTATTTTGTATCCCACCAGCAGTAAATGAAGTTCCTGTTGTTCCTTACCAGCTCTGGGTGTTGTCAGTGGATTTTAGTTATACTAAGAAGTATGTAGCTATATCCCATTACTGTTTTAATTTACAATTATCTAACGATATGTGAGGTTGAACAACTTTTTTGTTGTTTATTGCCATGACTATATCTTCTGGTGATGTTTTCAGACTTTTTGCCTGTTTTTAAACTTGGTTGTTTTTCTTTTTCTTCCTTTTAATAATTTTTTGTTTTGTTTTGTTTTTAGCTTTTAGCTTTGTGAATTTTGGTTATGTCTTTATTAATTTTTGTTTTGCAAATTTCCCACATTCCTTATATGCGAGGTCTTTTATTTCCTGTGTCTTTCACAGATCAGAAGTTTTAATTATAATGAAGTTTATCTCTTTGCCTGTCACAGATTATGTTGTGAAGTGTCTTACAAAGTCATTACCAAGCCTGAGACCAACTGAATTTTCTCTTATCATATCTTCTAAGAGTTTAAGAGTTTTACATTCTAATATTAGACCTATGAATGCGTTCT
Organism: Glaucomys volans; assembly: GCA_020662805.1. Taxonomy (NCBI): domain Eukaryota; kingdom Metazoa; phylum Chordata; class Mammalia; order Rodentia; family Sciuridae; genus Glaucomys; species Glaucomys volans. The sequence continues at coordinate 174,190 of JAJEJO010001420.1, forward strand.
GGGATAGTTTTTATGAAAAGTGTAAGTATCATTTTTCCAATAATACTTAGCAGTTCAGTGGTTAAGATATGAAGAAAGTTTGAATAAAGGAAATAACAAAATTAGGAAAATCATTTTGGATGCTTTAAAGTCATTAATTAGGAAGAAGATGAAGGTTTCTGTAGAAGTTATGGGTGGAATTTGAAAGAGGTTGCTGGATTTATGATATTTTAAGTTTAGAGTCAATAAGCTTTTATAGAGAATATTTATGAGGTCTGAATAATGAGAACAATCAATAAAACCAGTATTCTAGGCCTGAGAAACTATGTGAAAAGTGGGGCCATTTGTCAAAATGAAGAACATTGACAAACAATATCTTGTGTATCAGTTTTGATATATCATAGTTGAGGCTTTTATATAAAAATCCAGTTGGATACATCAAGTGTATAATCAGCTACATTAAAGTGGGACATAAGGACAAGTTTGGGAGGAAAATATAAACTTGGGAAATGTCAGTATGAATAATCTTTAGAACCTTGAGTCTAAGATGAAATTACCAAGAGAGAGATTGCCGATGTAAAGAAAAGCAGATCCAAGATGCCTGGGACATACTAACCTTCAGAGTTTAGAAGGAGGTGGAGAATCCAGAAAAACAGACTGAAAGTGAGCTGCCATTGCACTGAGGACAAATGAGGGGAGACTAAGCAAAATGTTTTCAAAAAGAAGGTGAGAAACAGTGTCAAATTCTGTGGAATCAAAAAAATGTCCATGAAAACAGAACTGAGCATCAGAATTGACAGTGGGGAAGTTGTTGGTTGATAAGAGAATCATCAATAAGGAGATGGGGATGAGATCCTGATTGGAATAGATTTAAGGGGTCAGGGGAGGGATAGAGATAACAAACAGCTGATTTCTAAGAGTACTTTCAGGGAGTTGAAGAGATGAACTAAGATCAGGTATATCCTTTAGAGTTATTCATAGTTTTGTGAACAGGAAGATTTGTCCTTACTTCTTGTACCTATTGTGATGGCATTTTTATTTACATATACTCTTTCTACAAGGCATGTGGAAAGATTAAATGAGACGTCTCCAGAACAAAAACCCTAAATATTTTAATCTTGTTCTTAAATAATTGTCTGCCTGCCACCTTGGACTTACCCTGGAGAGATTCATGCACAGAAGACAAGCCTATAGACAAAGATCTTATTACTAGTGACTGATTTAGCTCTGCACACCCCAGAGCAATTTTCTGTTGAGCTCAGGGTTAGAAGTAGGCCTAGGGCTTAAAACTAAAATAGATCAAGCCGTAATTTTTTATGCTTTTTTTTTTTTTTCCAATTCTTACTTGTATCCAGCCTCTGTATCTTTCAACTGTGATTAGAAGAAAAAGAAAGTCTGAGAAGATTACATCAATGGACCAAAAGAAGAAAGCCAAGAGCAAAAGAGTTTTGCCTCATGTAGTCGTTTTAGAACTCCAAGGTTCTTAAAAATAAGGTTCAAGTAGGGTGTTGACACTTTTAAATTTTTGTATTTGTTCTAATTAGTTATTCATGACAATAGACTGCATTTATGCATTTTGATAATTTATACAAAATGGAGTATAATTTCTCATTTCTCTGTACATATTGTAGGATCACATTGGTCATGCAATCATATATGTACATGAGATAATAATGTGTTTTACTCTACTATCCTTCCTATCCCCACACCCCTTCACTCCCCTCTAAAGTAACTCTATTCCTCCCTAGTGCCCCCCCTTATAGTGAATTATCATTTGCATATCACAGAAAACATTCAGCCTTTGGTTTTTTGGGTTTGGATTATTTCACTTAGCGAGATATTCTCCAACTCCCTCCATTTACCAGTAAATGCCATAATTTCATTCTTCTTTAAAGCTGAGTAATATTCCATCAGTCTTGAAAATTTCTGAGCCCCAAGGAAAACTCTTCTTTCTTGGAGATGGTGCATAAGTAAAGATACTATTTGCCTTTTCTATTCAGCCATTACAAAACTATGACTTACTCAAGATTAGAGACCAGACCCTTATTGCTTCTTTTCTCTGAGCCTATTAAAAATGCTTGACAATGGCAGGTCCTTGAAAAACAGAGTTTGTTGATTTATCTTCTTAAATTGAGCATATACTCAGTCTCTTTCCTTGGTATAGAATTATGCAAATTACAAGTCCACAAAATATATTGTCACATAAAAATATTACATTTTGTCTTCTTTTCAAACATTGCACTATTTATGTTCTATTTTACAAGTTTATAAATTTCATTACTGACAGATTTTTCTTAAGTTTTTCTTTTAATTTTTGCTGTTTTGAAGATATGTATGTATTCAATTTTACAATCAGTGAATCTAACCTAAAATAGAATTACACATGAGTCCAACCAGTTTCAGTAATCAACTCTTTGATTTCAGTGTTTCTGACAAACTTTTTAGCATAATGTCTATACTTTCAGCACACTAATGTCAAATGATTTTAATCTATTAAAAGTTCTAATTAATTTATTTGCAAATTAATTCTGATTATACTTTAGTTTAAGATGTCTATAATAATGTTTTGTGAGTTAGTTTTTGGGAAATACCAGAGTATTATTTCAAACATTTATGTTGTTATCAAGATTTTCTGTAAGCATTTTCAAATGCTTTAATGCATGAATATTTTATTGGTGTTGGAAAATTGCTTCCATTATTCTTATCAAAGGCTGTTTTCAGTAGAAAATGAGACAGTCTAAAGATGATGCAAAATTAATCATGGATTTTTTAAGTGAAGAAAAACCAAAACAATAGATTCCATTGTTAGATAATATGTATATTTTGTAAGTAGTTAATCATCTCTTTTGACATTAAGTTCTCATTTTTAATCAATGTATCTTTTAAATGCTATGAAATTTACTCATTTTAAAAAAATAGGTGTATTTATAAACAATAAATTTGATTTTATTTACACTATGAAAAATAATAGCAGCAATTCAAATCTCATGGTTACTCTATTTTTCTTATAGTTCTAAACACTTTGTTGAACTCAAGAATCATGTATATGTATGACTTGATTACCAATGTTTAGTCTGCCTACTGCTAAATGTGGGTATTTATAGATATTTTCAGTTTGTATTTTGATGTAAAATACTGCTTCTCTGGTAAGATTTTGGAAATACATGTCAAATTTTGAAAATACATGTATTACACTCTAAAACGTATATCTGAAGGCAATGTTTAGTTTACTTATTTGCATTTTTTTAAGTTTACATCTATCTTGATAAATAGAATGACCTTTAATGTTAACTCTTATTGTGTCTGACTAGTTTTGATCTTAAGCTCAAAATGGCTAAGGGAATATTCCATTTTTTTCTGTTGATTTTAAGAGTTTTTATAATACTGGAAAAATTTATTACATTCATTGTGTGAATATTTTAAACCAGCAATTTACTTCCACAGCATACTAAAAGTAGCTTTTGTCTTTGCGTATCTGCAGTTATGACTCACCTTTGAATCTTGATATTAGTTATGCATAGCTTCCTTCTTTGTAAATAATTGGCAAGACAATAAACAATTGTCTTGTTACTCAGTAAAAGTGAAATTCCAGTTGACTAAAAGATATGTTGACACAAAATAGGGGCAAACTGGGCCAGACTGGGTATGAGGCTGATGGATCACCTTTCTTGGGACCAGATTCTACTTCTTTCTGTAATTCATTTATGTTTCAACTTATACATAAATCACAAAAATATTCAAGTGATGTTTTGATACATATATACATCGTGTAGTCACATCTTTCTCCTGAAACATTTGTCACTTCTTTTGGTGAAAAAATTCAGAATGTTTCTTCTTGATTTTTTAGATAGATGGTACAAAAATCATTAGTTACTCTACTGTGCAAAATCACACTACTGTCTAACTTCAACTTAATACCCACTGATCCTCCTTTACCCATGTCTTTAATCATCATCATTTTGCTCTCAATTTCTATGATATCAACTTTTATATATCCTTAATAAGAGTGTGGTCATGCAGTGCTTGAATTTGAGTGCCTGGTTTATTTCACTTAACACAATGATCTCCAGTTATATACATGTTATTGCAAATGACAGGATTTTACTTTCTATGTGTGAATAGGATTCCCTTGTGTCTATGTACCATATTTTCTTTATCCATTCATCAGGTGGTAGACTCATGTCATTTCCATTTTATAGTTATTGTTAATAGTGTAGCAATTTGAACGTGGAAGTATAGATGTCTCTTTGGCATACTGGCTATGTTTCCTTTGGATGTATACCTAGGAGTGGATTGCTGGATCATATGTAGCTCTTTGTTTAATTTTTTGAGAAATCTCCATATTGTTTTCCATAATGGCTATGGTAATTTATGTGCCCACCAACAGTATTTAACACTTGCTATTTGTCCACACACTCAACAACACATTAACTTTTGTTGTTTTGATAATAGACATTCTTATTGGAGTGAAGTGGTATCTCCTTGTAGTTTTGATTTCCCTTTCCCTTAAGATTAGTGATTAGCATTTTCTCATTTACCTATTAGCCATTTGTTCATCTTCTTCTGAGGCATGTATACTCAGGTCCATTGGTCATTTTGTAATTGGTTGTTTTGTTTTTGCTTTTTTAAGTTTTTGGAATTCCTTATATATTTTGCAGGTAAACTCCTTGTCAGAGGCAGTCTGCAGATTTTTTTTCATTCTCTGTTTAAGTTGAATCTTTATTCTGCTGATTGTTTCCTTTATTATGTGGCACCTTTTATTTTTATGCAATCTGATTTGTCTGTTTTTTCTTTCATTTCCTGTGCTTTAGGGGTCTTGTACAAAAAATCCTTGCCTATTACAACATCCGGAAGCATTTACCCAATGTTTTTTTCTAGTGGTTTCATAGTTTCAGTCTTTTATCCATTTAATAAGTTTTTTCTCTGTTGTGAATCGTATTTTCTAAGTAATGAATGAAGCACAGGGGTCTAACATCATTCTGATTATGGCAAACAGTTTACTCATCACCAATTACTAAAAAGACTGCTTTCTTCAGTGTGTGTTCTTACCAAATTTTTGGAAAATCAATTGACTAGAGAAGTGTGAGTTGAATTCTAGGCTCTCTATGTTTCATTGATTTATGTGTCTCTTTTATATGCCAGCGCTATGCTGTTTTGATGACTATAACTTTGTAGTACATTTGAAGTCAGGTAGTATAATACTTTGGGCAATGTTTTTTGATCAAGATTGTTTTCTAATTGGGGTTTTCTGTGATTCCATACAAATTTGAAGATTTTTTTCTAGATCTGTGAAGAATGCCATTAGCATCTTTATATGAATTGCAATGAATCTGTAGATCTTTTGGGTAGTATGGGTCTTCTAACAGTATTGATTTTTGTAATCCATGAACACAGGTGTACTTTCTTCTTTTTGTGTGTGTCCTTTTCAATTCATTTCAACAGTGTTTTATAGTTTTCATTGTAAAGATTTTTCACCTTTTTGGTTAAATTTATTTCTAAGTTTTTGTTTTGTTTTAACTACCATAAATGGATTTGCATCCTGATTTCTATTTCAGATCATTTGCTGTTGGCATTTAGTGGTTCTACTCTGCTACTCTATTTCTGTATGTTTCATTGTCAATACTCAGTTGGTTTCCTGTCTTCTTAATATATGGCTATTCACAGACAAAACTTTATTTTTCTTATATGGAAAAATAGCTTCTCCTTAAATAGACATATGTTCAATTGTACTTAACCAATATTCCTTCAATTAAATTTTAGTGAATTGCTAAAAATAATGGTATCATATAAAATCTGGGGCTAGAGTTTATATTATTAGATATATGAACTTAAAATTTTATGCTGGACCTGCTGGCATATGCCTGTAATCCCAGCTACTCAGGAGGCTCACAAATTCAAGGCCCACCTCAGCAACTTAGCAAGACCGTATCTCAAAATGAAACAAAAAGTGATGAGGATGTAGCTCAATGGTAGAGCATTTGCCTAGCATGTTCCAGGTTCTGGTTCAATTTCCAGTAAGGTTAAAAAAAAATAAAAAGGCAAAATTATTGTACTTGTCTGAGAAACTATGTATTCATTGGCAGAATAGTGAAAAACAGCCATACCTACTTGAGATCTCGGATTATTATTTGAATCACTTAAGTTAAAACACTCAAGAAGCACATTGAAATTTGTCGAGAAAAATATATACATTGTTGTTTGTGAACACAGAATAATTTATAGCAGTCTAACACTAGTTTTATGTATATTATTTAAGAAAAAATATTAGATTTTAAATATCAGTAACATTTTGTTTGGTTCTCCTTTGTAGATATTTTTGAAATTTTGCAGCATCCCTATGTAGAAATATGGTACTGTGACTACCTAACTTATGGAACCAGTCAAAGTAACCTTATATTTAAGCCAAGACAAGTTCTTTAGTTCTTTTATCCCCCTCTTTATGTCTATATTATTTCCATTTCCAGTTATCTCTTTGTTAAAATTAGATTTCATTTTATTATTTTGCTACCATAGAAATGATTTCTGCTTTGATAACACTGAAAATAATGGAAGCAATGTTCCTATAATGAACTTTACAATTATTTTCAGAACATGCCCTACTTCTCAAAGCTGAGTAAATTTTCTGAAGTTATTCCTTCTGCCAGGATTTCCTTTCCCTTTTCTTCCCTACTCAATTCCTGTGTAGCTTTTAAAGATCAATTTATAGCATATATTCTTTTAACATTTTTCCATAATCATTCTGATTAACTGTGCTCTGAAATCTGTGACATTCATTTTGATACTTATTGTGATATTTCTTGAATTGTTATATAAACCTTGAATCAGTTTTTCACTACTCTTATCTCTAAATATATTGAACTGTTGAACAGAATTTATGAGTTTTTGTGCATGTGTGTGATTTTTCTTCCCATCCAAATTATTCAGACACAATCTGAAGTTTTAACAGTATCTAGTTTTTATTTGTTTGTATGACTCAACTTCAGAAAAGATAAAGTGCAAAAGATGCACATTAGTTACTCGCATAATGGTGGACTTTCACATTGAGATAATGTATTTATGTTTACATGGCCAAAACTAGGAGAGTAATGTCATTTGCCAGTAATGAACAGTGTGTGCTTCTCCATATATATACCTCCAAAAGAATGTGAGAGTTGTATTTATCAGCAGGTATCACTGTTGGTTATAAATTGTACAGAATAATGTCTCCTGCTGTCATTTGGTATGTTTGTTCTATGAACAAAAAACAAAGTAACGGAGGTTGATCTTGGAATACAAGTCTCATGCCAAAATGCTGGATGTGTCATTTTTGACTGGGGAAAAATATATACAGGCTCCAGGTATTTTAGGAACAAAAATTGGCTGAAAGAAGCCAATTCATTTTGAGATCAGTAATTTAACGTCATATATTATTAGTTAATATTTGGACCTGAAAGGTTTTATCTCAGTTAGACAATTAACCATAGTTCACTTTTTTTTTTGTTTTTTCATCTGTAGTAGAAAAGAAAAAACAGATAATGCATATAATAACAACTAGGCCCTGTTTTTTGGACATATCATAAAGTATTATGAATCCAGTGATGCAATACACCTACTCACATAGCTAGAGATAAATTATTTGAGCAACTACTTTTGCATCCTTTCTTGTACTACTGCTTTAGTCCAGTCACTAAGCTTTTGCATGCTTTCCTGCAATAATCTTATACCCAGCCTCCTACTTCCAGTTGCTCACACCTACACTCTATCCACCACATTATACTGGAAAAATTTTTTAAAAACTTCAATCACATTATTCTCTTGATAGGTGCTTTTAATAGTGTCCTCATGCCTAAAGAACACATTGGAAAGTCATTTTAATGGCACTCAAATATGCTTTTCAATTTCTTGTCAGGTGTCTCTCCTCCTGTTTTTCCCTCCACCATAAGCCCTATCCATGCTAAACCACAGGCATCCCCTGAAGGTGAGATACTGCTTTACATTTCTGTGCTTCTGCTGGAATTCTTTCTGAGCCTGCTGAGCCTCTCTCCTGTCACCACCAGGTGCATACATAGTTATTGTTCAATATTTAGCTCAAGAACCACATCTGTCAAGCCTTTTTTAATTCATCAGTGTTCCCAGCTGAAAATGACGGCTTGCTACTTTGTGGCTCCACTGCCCTACATACACATTTCTATCCACATAATAGTGAAATATATTCATCTAGGTACTGCCTGTTAATCTGCTCTGTGCAAGCAGCCCTTTCAGAACAGAACCTGCCTATTATCTCTCTTGACTGCCTAGCTGTTACCATTCATTGTTCAGTTGATATACTTCAAGTTATAAATTAAAAAGAAAAATAAATTCAGCTAAAACTAATGTAAACAGAAGACTTGTAGTGGAGGAATGAAATTCACATCTAGGTGTTCTTTGAACCCAAACTCATGGTCTTTATACCTGCTCACATTTAAAAGTTGAAAATCTCAGAATACTAACAGTTTCAAAAGAAAAAAATATTGTGTTGCTAAAGAAGCAACAGTGATTTTTACTTTACTTTCTTCTTTTTTCTCCCTCATTATTATAGTACTTAGTGCATCCCTCTACATGTCTCTTCCCTAGACTCCAAAGACTTTGTCTAGTAAGAATATCACCGGTGTTCCTGCAGTCAGATCATACTCTAAAAGGTTTTGGAAAGAACAACTGAAGATATGATACATACATTTTGCAAAATGACTTCCATCTAAGTATTTTGCTTCCAAACTCCCACTGCGACTGCAAAGCAAAGCTCATATGTCTACCAGTTCTGTAAAATTCATACTAGGAATTCATAGAAAGCCACTCTTATCTCTCATCTTCTATGTATGCTTCATCCCTTTGACAAATTGTTTCCCAGACAGCTTTACCAATTCCTCCAATGGTCTTTTGCAATGTGATTTTGTCTCTCCTTCAAACAAATGGGAGTCTATTCTTCTCCTCTCATAACCTAGATAAGTCTTGTGATGAGTCTGATCAACAGAAGCAATAAAGTGTTTTTTTGAGGGCTGTCTTAAGAGGTCTTGTATTTTCTGTTTTTGATCTACTTACAGCCATGAAAGGAAGCTCATCCTGTCTACTGGAGGAATAAAGAGCATATGCAGAATGAGGACATCCTGGTGGGCAGTACAAACTGCCAGTTGTACTATAATGCCTATAATAAATATCATACAATAAAATATAGTAATATATAATAATAATAATAATAATAATATACTATAAATATCATATAATATAATAAATATTGAAGCCACTGCAAACTTGTGGCCCAGAAGAACCTGTAGCTGAATGCGCATATAAGTGAACTCAGGTGAAACAAGACAAAAATCAGCTAGTCAAATATACATTCATGATAACAATAAATAGGTGTTTTAAGCCACTAAGTTTTAGGTGCATTGTTATTTAGAAAATGAGTTCAAACAGTAAACCTAGTGTCAACGTATAAGGTAAGTCCATGATTCCATGCACAATAGATAATGGGAGAAGATTATGAAAAATACTTTGTTAAAGGTGATTTTAAAACTTCCAATTTCTTTTTCTTCTTATTTTTCAGTTTTACCTCAGGTAACTAAGATCTCTGTCTATACTTCTTCTATATAGAAAGAAGAGCTATTGTATATGTCAGTGAAAAGTATTTTCTAGCCTTGGGAGGAAAAGTTTGTTAAAAAGTACTACAGATGAAGAGTAAGGATGACCATGGCTTCCTTACATCCCAGGGTGTGGAACCTTTCTTGCCTGTGCGTTGACCTCTGAGCTCACTTCTTTCTGGTTTTAAATTAAGACACTTTAGAAATCCGAGTCCTGCAAATCAAATTATTATTTTTTTATGAACAACAAAAAATCCTTGATATTTATTATAGGTAAGGATGCTCTGCTAATGGAAGTATAAATTGGAACTGTAATTTTCACTGTTCTTAAGACATATTATTTATCTCTACTTCTAGAAACTTGTGTGTCCACCACACACAAGCCCTTGTTCACAAGGGCATTTTTCACAGTATTACTTAATGAGGGCCTGGCAACAACCAACAAAATTAGTTAATGAGAACCTTTAAAGCATTCTAAATTTATTTAATAACATTGGAAAGTTACTGTAGCTATTGATTTTTAAAATAGCCTACAAAAGAACAAATTTGTATGATGCCAAGTTCATTAAATTTTGTGCATTTCTAAGAAGATAGAAAAAACTTGTAAAAAAAAAAGAAAGAAAAAACTTGTATAGAAATAAAATATTAACAGTAGCTACATGGTGATATTCTGGGAAAATGTTATTATATTCTTCCCATTTTTTTCTATTTATAACTTTTCATAAAACCAATGGATGCTTATGATAATCTGGACAGATATCAAATACACACGCATATGTATATATGTATGTATGTTTGCACTTCCCTAAAAACTAATAAAAAGAATTATCAGGAATGGATCCATAGAGAATCAAAAAATGTCAAGCAGTTTAAAAAAAAAGCAAAGTTCCCATATTTATTTACAAATAATTTTTTTTTCTCATTATTCTAATGATATAAAGCCATTTGAGAGTTTCCATATGCAGACTCCTGTGTGCAGTGCCTGGCACACAGTGGGTCTTCAACATAAATTCATTGGAGGAATGAATAGAGGCTACACATAGCAAAAATGAGGACAAGACTCTTCTTAACCTTTATGAGATATTTCTTGACTCAGATTGGAACCCATCTAAGTAGACCATTGGTCCTGCTGTTTGACAAATTTTAGAAATGTCTTAGTATTAACTACTCTGAAACAAAAATCATTATTTTTGACAGATATTCTCTAAAATTTAATTGGTTTACCTGCTAAACCTCATAGGCAAGTTAATTTGCTTAGTTACTTGCAGCACACTTTATAATGAATTCTTTCCTGTGAGTTCACCAGAACTCTCATTGAGTCTAGATGGTTCATGAGAACATCATTGAGATTGACTCTAAATGCCATTCCTAGAGGGAAGGTAACACTTGTGGTGAAAATTTTTAATGATAAAATTAGCTGGGCCCTACTCTCTGCTTGGAAACTTCAAGCATTAATTGACTAATCATTTATTTGTAAGGATGGTATTATAAATCATGAGTGGCGGTGGTTTCTGCCTTTATTCAAAGATTCAATAGCCCATGTTTATAAGATAGTGAGGGAGCCTGACAGAATAAGGTATGAAAATGTGAAATATTATGCAAAATGTATCTCTGATTACCCAACAAAACATATGAATCTGAAACAACTAAAACTTTAAAAAAGAATTTACCATAGGATCTTATTAGAAGATATATTCACTATCTAATTATCTGTGATCCAGCTACTGTCACAAGCCTATTGAATTTATCATACAACTTTTACAATCACAAATCTAGATGTAATTTTCTTTATTTTCCCATCACTGATCTTAACCCAAAGCATTAAAAAAAAAATGAATTAAGTCACTTGTGGTGATCAACTGCTTAGATGGTCACCAGCAGTCCTTGACTTCAGGGTCTTAGATCATGGTCTACTCTTATCCTGAGTGGGGCTAACCTCTGTAACATGCAAAGAATGCAAGGCTTACAGAAGCTAGGTAGGAGCAAGGGGAAGACTCAGGAAATAACCTGAGTCCTATCCTTACATTCCACAAATGCTTCTTCTATCTCTTATACTATACTTGGTAGTTTTCAAAGTCCTTTCAAACACCTTAATTCTCTTGATAATTCCATAACCTCAGTTCCTCCCCATTTGGAAGCCTCACAGAGTTGCTTTGTAACATGGCAGCCATCTTTGGTTTCACAGGTTAAGTCCATGATGGGCTGATTCCATTACTCTGGGCCCAAGTGAGGCAGAACATCACTTTGTGCTATATAGCAGTAACTCAAACCCTGTATCATGTGTGACAACAGGATTCCAGCTCTAGTTACAGTTATATCAACACTTCCATCCATTAATGAGTATTCATTTTAGAGTACATGTAAATAATGTGATGCTGACTCATTTCCCTGATTTCCTCTTCAGAACCAAAATAACTCATTTTCACAGCTACCAACAGGGTCACCTATAGTTGACTTACAGATGAATTCCTCTGTGAGCAAGTCCTTGACAATAAGAAGAGGCATCTTGGTGTTGGGGATATAGCTTAGATGGTAGAGTGCTTCCCTCCAAGCACAAGGCCCTGGGTTCAATCCCCATCTCCAGCACCGCAAAAAAAAAAAAAAAAGGCATCACCCAGGATCACGCCCCTTCCCCCAGGGCAGTGTCTATCTAATCTCATCTCATGAATGGTCACTGAACTTGCTCCATTCTTACAACTCTGATAGGGCATCCCAATTCAAGAATTCACATTGAATTTCAGCTTTTCCTTCTGCCTGTCAGATTGATGCCCTCTATGTATAAAGTCAATTTTTTTCTCCTCTGGAAATTCATTATCTTATATTGCCCTCAGGCCTTCAGGTATATAATTCCTCACCCCCTTTTTATACTTCTTTGTCCCCCCTCATGCAATTTTTTTCCAATCTTTCCTCTAGTTTGATAGTTTCTCTTGACTATGTTCATATTGTTTTTTCTTTTCTTTTTAAATGTTTTTTTTAATTACACTAAAATTGTACATAATAGCGGAACTTATTTAGACAGAGTCATTTTACGTGTGGAATATAATTTGCTCATTTTAGTCCCAGTGCTTCCTCTTTCTCTCCTCCAGCCCCCAATCCCCTTCTTCTACTCTACTGGTCTTCCTTCTATTTATTTACTGATTTCTTTTTTTTAAAATCTGATACTTTATTGATAAAACACCAGTACCCATAAAAAGTAGACTTCACCAGGGTACATTCATATATGTACATAGCTTAATTTTGTCAATTTCTTTCTTTTTCTCAGTCCCTTCACCCTTCCCTACAATCTCCTTCCTCTACTCCACTGATTTTCCTTTATTTTTCTGGAATCCATTCACCATTTTTCTCCCTTTCTGTGCTCTAACTTCCATGTATGGGAGAAAACATTCAACCCTCATGTTGTTTTCCATGTTTACTGATATTTTAATTCAAAGTTATTATATTCTTTTTCCAAATTTTTCATTTTTTAAAATGTTTGGTAAAATTTTAAAATGTTCTCTTGCATCACACTTTTAATGATCTCCTTTGTTTGTAAACATAGTTAACATACTTCATATATATTGTATGTAATAATCATGTTATTTGCAGAAGAGGTCGCTGGTATATTCAATCCCACCTCCTGGGGGTATATTATCCCCCACCTTGGCCTTATGGTTGACAGTTTCTGCATTGGTTGCAGTTTGGAACTGTTTATTTCTGTTCCTTGACATGAATTTAGTGATTTTTGAAACAGATCTTTGTGACCTGGGTCCAAGTGGGGTTTCCTTTGTTTACACCAGGTGCCTGAGAGAAGCTTCGGCTTGGGATCTCTATATATAAAGTTTTGGCCTTGAGTGTTAATGGACCATATTTATGGGTGGATTCATTTCTTGCTCTCCTTTGACGCTGATGCATGATATGATAAGGGGTTCTCAAAAGATACATCTTTTCTGGTTCCCAGAACCAAAGTTGGAAGGTAAATTTTCCTCACCATGTGAGGGTTAATAAGAGTGGTTCTCATTTCTCCATTGAATGGTAAGTCCTTCAGGACTTATGTGTGTGGTCACACAACCCTGTGCATTAGTCCAAGCTTTGGGACTAATCATGGAAAGCTTTGATTGCAGTCTTATAAATACATTTCACATGTCTGTTTGTAAAAATACATTTTTATGTCTTGTATTTTTCCTAACCTAAATCAAGGGACTCTTGAGAATAAGGTTCAAGTCTTATTTATGTTTTAAGGTTTCAATATTGTGAATTTACTTGATTGAATTAAATAAATGTTGCAGGGGTAGCTCAACTCCTCAGCAGACCTCTTTAACATTCAGTAGAGCATAGTTTAGTATTCCCTTTTTACTCTTATAATATTATGGGGCCTCTTCTGCTATAGTTATTTCAATGTAATTGTTTCTTTAATTATCTGCTTCTTCCACTGGATTGTGGTATTTCTGAGAGAAGGAATTACATTATTTTCACAATTAAGTTTTCCAGATATTAGCACATTTGACATCACAAGATGGTTCAAAAATATGTGTTAAAACTTACGTATTTAAAAAAGAGATCCAAATGAAAAGGAAACTGAAAAATGCTGACCAAAACCAGAGGTAGAACAAAGTCTCCCACTTCGCCCACATCCATTTCATCATGACATATTGTACTTTGCCCTGGTAGAAAGCTAACAGCTACTTCGGAGGAGGTTTAGATCTTTGCACAGCCCAATTCCATGCCCTCATCAGGCCAACAAAATGAATATTTGACTTAATATAACACATAATTCTACTTAGAAGAACTGAAGTCCTGATTGGTAAGCCAGTCAAATGTCTCATGTTCCGATTATTTAATGGCTTAAAATTTCTAAACACAACTACTCCCTTTCAAAACGAAAATTAGCACATGCTATATGTTTAAATGGCCAAGTTATGAGTTTGAAGGGCTTGTGATTCCTGGAATACGAGCTGGAGGAATGAAACCTATTCATCAGGAGTACCTATTCATCAGGAGTAGGCACACGGAAAGACCAGAAACCATGATTCTATTGTGCTGGGGCAATTTTATTTGTTATAGCAGCTTGTTTGTCATAGTATCTTAAATAATATAAACTGGTGAAAAGTTTTTGGAAATTCATCTGGTATGTCTGGCCTGTTTAGAGAGATTCTTCATAAATGCTCAAATGACAATAAAAAAAAAACAAAAACAAAGTACATTTTCATGGTTAAAATAAAACCTATGGCTATAACAATACATATTCAAATAGATGTTTAAGCCCTTTTCAAACCTCTAAATTTTACTTTTTGAAATAGTTATTGTATTGAGATAATTATGTCTAAAGAATGATTTATCTAAAAGTCTATAAATATGACAAAATTAATATTTAACCAAATATTCATGTCCTCCAGCTCCTAAATAGGATCCAAGAAAAATGTTAGTCTTGAGGCTAAAACTTTCAATTTATGATTGATGTTCTTTTTAAGAAAAATAAAATAAAATAATCCCTTGCTAGGCTTATATACTTTTCATGTTCTGTAAGATTTATTACACACTCTGCATGTCAGTTTGAAAGAGTGATTCTTTGTAAAGGTAATTAACAGAGGAGACTGTTAAACAAGGTCTGTATCTTAATTTGTTTTGTGTTGTTGCTTATTTTTCAGTTTGGAGATGAAAAACTAAAATGTTAAGATAATGAATGTGTATTACTAGCATCTATTTCTCAGGTGAGTTCAGCTAAAGAGATTGATGTTAATAACTTTCTCTGCAGATTAATTATTTCAGGATAGAAAGATGAGTACTTTTCAAATCTCTTCCTAACTTTCCTATTGTCATTTTTGATTGAACTATCTTCACATTAAGTTTTATTATGTGGTTGAAGATGCCATTTATCTATTATAAAGCCTCACAAAATGAGGCCAAGATGAGTTTACTTGCTTAGAACTAATGTGATTATCTGTATTTTCCTCTGCTAGCCTGGTCCCCACCTGTCTTTAAGCTAGGATCCATCACTTTAGGGAGTGTTCTCTTACAGACACCTAAATGACAGCCACAGTGTCTTTTTCTTATTTTTGAAGTCATATCTGTTTGAATGCCATCAAAGGTATACTGAGAGCATGGTGTTGCTTATAACAAGATAAACACCACATCATTCAAATTGCTTCCCAGGCCAGCAATCATTTTTTTTTTTACTCTATTAAAGTTATCTAAATTTTATTTCAATATTAAATAATTACAATAGTTACAGAAAATAGTGCTTTATAAACATTAACAAATCTTTTTGAGAAAATATTTTTATTCTCAGTTAAGCAAGAAATGCACAAGAAATTAATAGCATTGCTGCCTTTGGGCCATTTATTAAATTATTGTCAAATGTAAAATTGATTAGTAACATTTTCTTATGATAAAGTTATTTTTAACTTATTAATGTATAACAATAAATATTTTCATGTTGGGACTGGTATAACATAGAATCATATATATTTTTGTATATAATTGTACTTTTAAAAATATGATACATATATTACACTGGTAAGTTATCAAAATTGTTATTAAAGCTTTATCCACACATTTAAGTTTAAAGTAGTTTCTGAAAAAAAATACTGTGTAATATGATGTCTAATAGGAAATAATAGAATCACAGGTAACTTGTTAATTGAATAGATTAGTTTTAACAATGTGATACTGAAAGATTTTTCTGGAAGTTAGATCTATAAAGTTTCTTAAAGTCTTAATTATAAGTTAAGCTATGAAACAACAAAATGAACATTAATATAATAGTTATTTAACATTACATGACATAAAATCATTTATAGAAGTTATACCATTATTTTCTGGAGGATCAGTGGGTGATTGTTAAGTTCCACCCCATGCTATTCTATTTTGAATCACAGAAAGGGGAAAAACTTTGCTGAAATGAACTCATGGCCCGAGATCTCTGCAACGAACCACAGGTGATGCTGGCTTGAAAGACATCTGCAGAACTGGGCCATGGGTCTTCCCCGGCACTGGAGCTCTCCCACATGCTTTGTTTGTAGGTAGATCTGGGGATGGAGCACAGTATGATCTGCTCAGAGTTAGGTTTCACCAGCCCCACACTGAGCTCCAGGGCACAGTTTTGTGCTTACAACCTGTCCTAACCCCAGCATTAACAATGGGGTCTTATATTACACTGTGCTGCCCAAGGTTGGGGCAGACTTGGTGAAGGCAGACAGTTGGCCACATAGGTTGAAGCTAAGTGGTATTGTGCCTGAGTCTCACACCTCAAGGCATAATCTCAAGGGTACACTGAGGTACCCATCAGAACAGTGGTACTGCAGGCTGAAACATGGGTCTGTTTTACTGGGGGACAGACTTTTTCCTCCATTTGTGAGCCCTGGGTTGAGTGCTC
The DNA here is from genome assembly GCA_020662805.1 of Glaucomys volans. NCBI lineage: Eukaryota > Metazoa > Chordata > Mammalia > Rodentia > Sciuridae > Glaucomys > Glaucomys volans. Next base: position 191,113 of record JAJEJO010001420.1, read on the forward strand.
TCAGATTTCTGTGCTGCTTGAGACTGGAGGATGGGTGGTGGACAACGTCCCTTGGTTATTAAGGCAGGTGCTAGGCTGGGTCTTCCTGAGTCTCACAGCCTCAGAGGCCTACACAGTCTGTGGAGGAGGGCATGTTACCTAGGCCCACTTAAGGCTGGAACCAATATGGCCCAAACTCAGGTGTGATCTACAGGTGGGGTTTGCATGTAGGGCCTGTAGGGTCTACTGGGTGTGTGGTCTTACCATGGCAGGCCTTGCACTGGACTGAGAGAAGCCCTGTGCTAGCTTTCCCCAGTGGAAGGTATCCTGCTCCGTACTGTTATGCCACAAATTGTGTGAGGGGCAGGGGAGACAGTCTCTATGCCACCTCCATTAGTACAGCTCCAGGGGCTTAGTCTGCAAGTATTAGCCTGATGGTAGCGAATACGGGTTGTGGGGTTTTGTAAGTCTAAGGGCCTACATTTAGTTCTCTCTCCCTCTCTCAACCAGGAGGCAGCTCTCTCCACACTGGGCCACTTGGAGATGTGGAAGGAAGGGGTGACTGCGAAAATCCTTCCTGCTTTCTTCAATGGGACCTTTCATTTTGTTATGCTAAAATCAGGCTCCGAGGCCTCCCTTTATTTCCTTAGCTCCTGTGCTCACAGTTTCAAACAAGTGTCGCTATTCTACTTGGTGAGTCTAAGATGAGAGTTCACTGGAGGATCTTACTCAACTGCCATCTTTCTTTGGCCCCTCAAATTTTCTTAACATGCTAACATTTTCATAAAGTAGGTAGTTTTTTTTTTTTTAATCATTCAAGTAATCCCTTTGTTCTAATTTACCTGTATACCTAATTACATAGAAATCTGAGAAAAAAAATTCCTGTTGTGAAACCAACCTTAAGTTTTGAAAAAGAAACATATGTATTGGTTAAAACATTCACAAAATATCAAAAATGTAAAGAAGGAAAGGCTGGTTTCCCACGCTCTGTTCCAAAAGACAACAATTTCTGCCAAGTTATTTTTGCTCCTTCAGAGATAAAAACGTATTCAAGGATGCTCACTTTGTTGATAAGGTGTTAAAGACCATTGGATGTTGGTTTAGGAGTGTTGAAACTGTGAGGTCTGACATATTGATATGTTGTGTTTACATGATATATATGTAAAAGATATTCTATTTTCTTTGACATAAAATATAAATAGAAAATTTTATTCATATTGATAAACATTCACCAATCAATAGACATCATCCAACTTTAGATAGATTACTTCTCTCACACAAAGATGTATTAGAGGAAAAGAAGGAAGAAAATTAAAAAAAATAGACAATTTTATTGGTGATGATTGATTAAAACTTATAATATTTATTCATAATATATGCATCTATGAACATACAGATATATGCATATGTGATTTTTAAAGGACTATGAACAGCTCAATGGGAAGAATAAAATGCAAATACATTCACATATACACAAATTGAATTTTATAGTTAAGTGAATGATTATTTTTAAACTACAAATTAATGAACATTCACCATTATGTTTTGTGGGATTGTCAGAGGTGTTATGAGGTCACCCTGTGGAAGCTGGGATAATGAGATTTGCAAAAGCAGAAGTAGAAGACATGCAATTAGCGCCTGCATGAAAAGTCAGAGGTGGAAATCAAGAAGCTTTGTATAATATATTTATTTTCCTCACAAAGTCTATATGCATAGTGAAGTTTAAAACCTTTGAAAAACGATTGCGTTTTGTCTAGTTAAGGAAAAATAATGAGTCAGTTTACTAAGAGATGTGTTATCAGATATCTAGCTGCCATTATATTTATTTTGATCATTATAAACTTGAAATTATTTCATCACACAAACATTTAATCAAAGTACAATCAAAAGGGTATGTGATATACTGATGTTTAAAGTCAAATACAAGCACAATTGCTCTGCATTAATTTATGTACCTCTTTTTTAATACAAATAGTAAGTGCAATTAAAGAAATGCTCAGAATAAATTCATGTAAAAAGGGTTTTGTTGCAATTGAAAATATACTGTATTTCTGAAAAATATCAAAGTTTCTCACTTGTGAGGCACTAATGTGTACCTGTAAACTATTATAATTTCCAAATACTTTGGCATTCCACCATCTTCCATATATAATCTGCCAATTTCTCTAAAAATATTTAAAATAATTTAATTATTCTGTGGCAGATTATTATAGAACATTTTAAATGTAATTTTTAAATTTTTAAATTTTAGGTTGTGCTTTATTTAATTGTATATAATCTTATTCAAATATATGATGTATAAATAATTAATAACAAAAATCTTCAGTTCTTCCATTTAGTAATAGTTATATGTGATAATGAAATGTTTTACATAATAATTATTTGTAGCAAATCAAATTTTAAATTTATCTTTTTTCATGCTTTATTTGAGACCAAAGGAATATTATGAAATATTTTATGCTTTATGACATTCACAGTCATATTCTCCAATATTTGTAATTATTGACTTTTCACTGAAAAAGTGCATCACTTGTGATTATTTTATATTCTAAACAAGATGAAAAAATTCCAGTTTGATATATTTTAAACATCAAATTCGTTTATTTATTGGTACCGAGGATTAAACCCAGGGGTGCTTAACCACATCCCAAGTTCTTTTATTTTGAGACAGAGTCTTGCTAAGTTGTTTAGGGCTTTAATAAATTGTTGAGGTTGGTCTTGAACTTGCAATACTCCCACCTCAGCCTCCTGAGTTGTTGGGATTGCAGGTGTAGGCCACCATGCCTGGCTCAATTGGTTTTCATCATCACCATAGTCTTTTAAACTTTTGCTAATGATAATGTTAGAAATCTTAAATATTTGTTAGTTTTGTATATATATATATATATATGTATATATATATATATACACACACATATATATACACCATATATATAATTTAAAATCACACTTTGAGATTATTTCCTCAAATTTATCAGGCAGAGAAGCTACAGAATTATTACAATTTTATTTTCTTCATGAAAGTATTATACATCAACAACAGTTTCTTATGTTTCTTATATTTTTCTTTCTTTTTTTTTCAGTGCTATAGATGTGAATCAAGAGCCTCACACATGCCAGGCAATCCCTCTACCCCATCCCCAAACTCAGGTTATCCATGTTTTAATCAACCATCAATTATAATTAACAAGAATTTTGAGATTAAATGTAATTTTAAAGAAAGTTTTAGAAATCTTTAACTTTATATTGTAATCAGAAAACAAAACAATTATGAGCATGTATCTTAATATATTTTCAAAACTTAAGAACTATAAGTGACAACAAGAGCAAGAAACAGAGATGAGTGTACAAGCCCCTTTTATGCACTCTTTCATTTAAAGATTTTTGAATGGCAAGTCAACTTTCATCTCCTGGGATAAGTGCAATTTTGTTTTGATGTACTTTCTTATATTCTGGTGAATGCAATTTACTTAACCTTTGCTTAAAATTATTGCACCTTGTGATCATAAGTAAGATAAGCTTAACAGTGCTATTATGGTTTGGATGTGAGGTGTCCACCAAAGGCTCATGTGTGAGACAACGCAAGAGGGTTCAGAGGAGAGTGATTGGATTATGAAAGTCTTAACCCAATCGGTGAATTAATCTGTTGATGAGATTACCTGGGTGGTAGCTATAGTCAGGTAGGGCGTACCTGGAGGAGGTGTATACTTTGTATCTGGCAGTGGAGTCTCTCCCTCCCCCTCCTCTTCCCTCTCCCCCTCTTTCTGATCATCATGTGAGCTGTTTCCCTCAGCCATACTCTTCCACCCTGGTGTTCTGCCTCAGCTCCAGCTGGGAGGAGCAGAGCCGGCTTACTTAAGACTGATTAGAACTGAGACCTTTGAAATCGTGAGCCCCAAATAAGCTTTTCCTCTAAACTTGTTCTTGTCTTGTCTTTTAGTCACAGCAGCAAAAAAACAAAACAAAACAAAAACCTGACTAAAACAAGTGTCTTATGAATTTTTTCATTTAGTTACAGGGATTTTTCTAGTCTCACAGACTGAGTTAGAGAAGAGATTCTCCTTCATCCTCTGAAAGTGTTTGAATAAGAGTAGCACTATATGTCTTCAAACTTTAATATGCCTTTGATGCATCTGGCCTATATGCTTTCCTTACTTTTTTCCTGTTGTCTGGTGGATCATTTAAAACATATCCGATCACCATGTGCATATAAACACAATCAACCTTCAGGATAATTATACTAGACCAGTGACTGAGAAACATTAGTTTGGCTCATTCATCTGAAGGACTGATAGGCTTCATATGTGGAGCCTTGGATTAAAAACACGTGGTAACGTTGGGGCTTTGAGTTTGCGTCTTCCAGTTCCCAAGTGCTGGAGCTGCTGGAGCTGCTGGATCTCCTGGACCTCCTGGACTTCCTGGACCTCTTTTGAGAACCACCGCAATTGGAAGGTGAGTATAAATAACTTTTCATCACTAAACTTCAACCATTATTAATCCATGGCCAGTCTTGCTTTGTATATATTGTTACTCCATTCTCTTACCCAGAGATTTTGAAGCAGATGTCAGAAATGATATTGTATGTGTAAATATATCAACATTTTTCTCTAAAATATAAGGACTCTTTTCTTTATCATTCATTGTTAATATAAGGAAATATAATCATGATGGATTTTTGTGTGTTCATCTTATATCCTGAACTCACTAATTCTAGGAGATGTTTTTGTTTGTATGTTTTTTTCCACTTTAATGGATTTCTTTTTCCAAGGTAATAATGGACACAGAGAGGGAGTTTTGTTTCTTCCTTTGTAATCTGTATACTGCTTAAACCTTTTTCTTGTCTATGGTAATGGCTGGAACTTCCAGGACTTTGTGGGAATAAAAGCAACTACATCCTTGTTTTCAAATTCAGAAGTACACTTTCATTCTTGTGCCATTGAGTATGGTGTTGATTTTGACAATGGTCTTTATTAAGTTGAGATCATTTCTATTTCTCAGTTGCTGAGTTTGTTTGTTTTTTTTAATTATGAGTAGATGTCAGATGTTACATGCTTTTTTTTTCAGTATGTTGTTATTATGTGTTACTTTAAATGATTTTTCAAATGTTAAATCACCCTTACATGTAGAGTAAATCTCTCTTGGAAATGTTATCCAATTTGTTTTATACATTGCTGGATTCATACATTCACATCCTGTTTCAGAGGATTTTGATGCCTAAGTTCTTGAGTGACATTGTTATGTAGGACTCATTTATTTGGTTCTGTGTTTATCTATTTTGGTCCTAATAGTGCTGGCTCCATAAAATTAGTTGGAAGGTATTGCTGGCTCATTTATTTTTTGGATAATGATATATAATATTAATGGTAATTTTTTAAATATTTGGTGGAATGCTTTGTGGTGGAAACCATTTTGGATTGGAGGCTTTTTTTGAGAATTTTTAAGTTGTGAATTCAATTTCATTACAGAGCTATTCAGAGTGTATATTTCACTTGCTTAAGCTTTGATAGTTGTTGGTTTTGATGACTTGGTTGATTTCTTCTAAGCTATTGAATTTATGGGCATAAAATTCAAAGTTTTTCTCATGCACTTTTAATGTCTGCTGAGTCTAGACTGATACCCCCCATTTAATTCATGATATTGGTGATATGTGTTTTCTCTCTTATTTCACTTGTTGCTAGTTATTCTCTAGGTTTATAAATTTTATTGATTCTTTTTTCAAAAAACCATCTTTCAGTTTCATTGATTTTTTTTCTGTTGTTTTCCTATTTTCAGTTTTGTTGATTTCTTATTAATTCCTGCTTCCTGCTAGCTTTGGATATAGTTTGCTATTTTGCTAGTTCCTTGAAAAGACAACTTAGGTTATTGACATAAACTTTTTTTGTTTCCAGTGTCAACATTAAGTGTTTAAATTAATTCAAAGCTTGAAAATTATTAAAAGTGTTAGACTATTTATCAGTATTTGTCTATATCAGGGGTTGGCAAAGTAAAAACAAATATCTTAGGCTTAATGAGCTGCATATTCTCAGTTTCAACTGACTACTCAACAGTTCCTACATCGTAGGAGCACGGTAATAGATGAGTGAGCAAGACTTCATTACAACAAATATTCATACAAACAGGTGGGGGTGGGATTTGCCAAGGGAAAGAAATTTGTGGATCCATGATTTAAAGGATGAACAGACTGGGACATGGGTAGAGAACAAGTGTTCATGACAAACTTGAATCATGTTCATTTGACTAAACCTTGGAGAATCTCAAATTAATGTATTTAAAAGAAAATTCTTATTCTTTCTTGACTCAAAGATGGAAAGTGGCATTAATTCAATAATTAATTTTAATTACATAAATCCTCTGATATAATCCCCATCAATCCATTTATCACCACATGAAAAATGGATAATGGATATCATTTATGTGAGTACAGGGACCCAGAGAAATTCATTACTGTATGTATCCCTAGCAATAAGTAGATGCTCAGTTATCATTAACTCAATAAATCAGAACAATGCTCAATGAAGATGGAGAATGGGAAGAAACAAAGTTAAGGATGAGCACATGGATATTAACAAGGTCCTGGGAGAAAACAATCTATAGAAAAAAAGATGTTTTGGGGTTTTGATGGTATGCTGGAGCTAATTAGGTATTGGTAGGTTGAAATTCACCAGAGAAGAAGTATTTACACTGTAGAAATTGGAAAATAGTACAAATCAGGATTTCCATTCCCCCCTCACTGCCAGAGAACCAGTTTTAAATATTAACCTGGACACAATGGATTATAAAGCTTAGCTCATGTAAACATAAAATTGCTGAAAGACACTTAGCTTGAATTTAGTAATTATTCCTAGGAATAACTCCTTTACTTTACAATAGCAAAAGTCTCTTTTATATAGTCTTTAATATTTCATCTGTAACAACAGCACAATAATTGATTTTTACGTGCAACTATAAATATGTACAACTATAAATACTAGAAGGAACAAAAGCGGTTTTAGTGTTACTCAAATTGATACATGTAGCTTGGAATAACTTTTCTTATAAAAGCATAATGAAGAAACAGTGCTATATATATGTATATATATAATTGAAATAAAAATTATAAAATAAAAAATTATATACATATAATTTTTAATTTCAAATAAGCATGGAAAGAATATCCTCTGAAAAACAGAATTAGACCATACAAAACTTGGCTCTATAATGAATGAATGATTGATGTCTAATGCTGCAAATTAAAAGCCTAAAATATATGATTTAATACAAGTTAAGAAAATAAATGGTGGATTGCTAAATAAAGATTTGTATAATGTTATTTGAAGTAGTGATATGTAATTTTTCTAATAAATTTTATCAATTTATTATGTCATTGAGGTTCCTAAGATTTTACATTACATATGGATAGAAAACATCTAGAAAATTTTGAAGTTTGGAAAATCAAATATCATATTTTAAAAATCTCTTTATATTTAAGATGCATGGCAAATTTTGCAAATGGGATTAAAAATAAGTTTTATTTTATACCTTATAAGTTTCCTATAAAATACAAATACAGATCATGACAATTGAAGCATCAAGTTAGTTTTTCAAACTTCCTGTAACTATTAATATGGCAATAGATTGGTATCAATCATAAATGTCATTAAAACACTCATTTCATTTTTAACAATTGGGTAACCTAATTATTTGAAAGAATTTGAGAGAAGTGAAATGTAAAAAATGGAAAATTACTGGCCAAGTTGATGTTTCTGTTTATACCTTCCAATCCCATAACAGAAACACACAAATGTTGTTTTTCTACTTAGCATGTTGCTATCAATATATATTAGTTGTAGAAATTGTCTGCATGTGCCATCCATTGGATATTGGCTGAACAAGGCACACATTCTCTGCAAATTGTTTCAATCACAAAGCTTTTAAAATCAAATTCCACTTTGGGTCAGCCTGATTCAATCTATGCTGGTAATATCAACTCTATTGGTCAACATAGTAAAGTCCTTTAACCAGTAGTTATTGTGTCTTTTAAATGAATGCTGTCAATTTCTTTTCATGAATGAATGCAATGATCTGAGTTGGGTTTGACATCTTTCTGAGCATTTTCTTCTAAATGTCACAAACCACCATTTAAAATAGATGGAGATATAATCAGTTCAGTCTTCCACCCTCTCCTATTTTCCAGGAGAAGATAATGTTCACATACTCAACTGGTAAAAAGGGAGGGTTTTCTCCTAACAATATTTTTTTTTACTATTTCAGCTGCTTAAGAGATGATTAAGAAATTAGATTTCAACTGAAACACTTTTTTCAGTAACATTTTAAAACAGTATGCCACAGGAGTAGAAAATTTAGTAAGGAAAGTAGAAATAAGAGTGATTTTTAAATAAGTATTCATATATAGTAATTTATAGGACTTAACAGAATTCCTCATCCATAATCTATGAATTTTATGATATTCGGTCTTCCCAGCAAAGACTACAAAAGCCAAAACAACTTTTTTTCCCATACATGTTTATTAACTGAACTGATCAAAACCTGCAAATTTTTTGCTCTTTCTCTTTTAACCCTGTAAACCTTGTAACCCTTCAATTCTTATTTATCTCCTTTTTAACTTTCTTTGTGCCTTTACTTTGGTTACACTCAATTTTAGGGATAAAGTTCTTTTAAAGGATAATTCATAAACAAAATGAGAAAAAGTAGTATAAAGAAAGCTGTATGCCTACCCTAAAAATTTTAAGAACAACAGTCACATAGTCAAATTTCATAGGTTAAACTGGTAATAATGATATCAAATTCCAGAAATCAACCCCAAATTTTAATGAACAGTGGTCAAATATCAACAAAGTATTCCCACAACCACCTCCAATTCCATATCTGCTGCAGATCTTTCAATTGTGTGTCCTCTGTGGATTTAATACTCAGTTCTCACCCTTAACATTCTGCAGTATTAAGATATGGGTTTCTAGAGCAGGGAATTTGCATCTCCCCTTTTTGACTCCAAGGTGAAAAGAACCTATGTTTTGAAAAACATAGGAAGGGAAATATAAGTGTTTCATTTAAGATTACACACATATTTCTAAAATATATTTATTTCATTTCTTAGAGGGGGAGTTATTGAATTTAAATCATTGACTATATTACTATGTACCTATATAAATATACCACAGTGAATTACAACTTTCTGTACATCTATAAAGCACCATTAAAAAAACAGTAAATAAGTAGATGGAAGACCAGTAGAGTAGAGGAGGGGTAACAGGCAGAGGGAGGAATGGAGGGAAAGGCGAAGTACTGAGGACTAAAATGGAGCAAACAATATTGCATGCATGTATGAGTATGTCAAAATGGTTTAGATCAGAGGTATTCTTCAAAAGTTCATGTGCGAGACAATGCAAGAGAATTCAGTGGTGAAATTATTGGGTTTGAGAGCCTTAATCTAATCAGTGCATGGATCCACTTTAATGGATTAATGGTGGTAATGGTAGGCTGGTAAAGCATGTGGCTAGAGGAGGGAGGTCTCTGTGGGAGAGCCTTTGGGGTTTATTTTTGTACCTGGTGAGAAGAGCTGTCTCTGCATTCTGGTGTCCTGTCTTGATTTACTTTCCTTCACCACACCCTTCTGTCTTGATGTTCTGCCTCATCTTGGTCCCAAAGCAATGGAGTTGGCCATCTATGGACTGAGACCTCTGAAACTATGAGTACAAAATAAACTTTCCTCCTCCATTTTCTTCTCAGGTTTTGGTCAAAGTAGTAGAAAAACTGACTAAAACAAACCCAAATAAATATATTTATAACTATACTGCAATAATAAATACATTTTCTTAAAAAGGATGAGAACATCATTAGAAAAGACTATATTGCAAAATTGAACTCTAGAAAGTGTACGCAATTTTAGATCTCCATTCTTAGTGTACGAGATTGTGTACTTTTCATTTTTGTATCTTCAATTGAACTTTGTGATATGTTTCATGTGTCCGATACACTATTGTAGGTTATGGAATTTATCACTGGAAAGCTAATTAATCCCTTCCCCAAAAACCCACATTCTGATCATGAGGAACTGTAATATGCTGCTTTATGTAGTACAAGGGACTTTGTGGTGGTTAAATTTAAAAACTTTTGGTGTTGAAAAATGTCCTGTATTATTCTAGCAGGTCTAATGTTAGTATAATAATTTTTATAAGAAGGATGCAGGGGGACTGTAGACACAGAAAGTCATGTGATGATGTGAGCAGAGTTTAGAGAAGGGAGAAGATAATGCCACTGTCTTTGAAGATGGAGGAGGGAGGCCCAAGCCAAGCAATGCAGGTTGCACTTTCAAGCCAAAATGGTCAAGCAAATAGATGACCTCCTAGAGCTTCCAGAAGGAAGGCAGCTCTACCATCTGGGTCCAAGGTCCAATGCAATTTGGACCTTGGACTCCAGAACTGTAAGATATAAATATTTGCATTGTCTTAAGCCAGTAGGTTCATGATAATTATTTCTAATACCAGCCACTAACATAGTTTCTCACAATACATACTAATACATAAATATTAATGTAGAATCTTAAACGCTTACAAATACATAAACACTAATACAGTACTGTTTTAGTCAGCTATTTTGCTGTGTGACTAAGAAGATCTGACCAGACAATTTTAAAGGATGAAGAGTTTATTTGAGGGCTCACAGTTTCAGAAGTCTTAGTCTGCAGAAGACTGGCTCCATTCCTTGGGGCTGAAGGTGAGGCTGAAGGTCATAGCAGAAGAGTATGATGAAGGGAAGCAGCTCACAACATGATCAGGAAGCAGAGAGAGAGAGAGAGAGAGAGAGGCCACTTGACAGAAACAAATGTATACCCAAAGCCTTGCCCCATTTCCCACCTCCTCCAGAGATACCCTATCACTTCAGTTACCATTGAGTTAATCCCTAGCGGGAGACTAAATCACTCATTGGATTAAGATGATTAAGATTTATAACCCAGTCATTTCTCCTTTGAAACTTCTTGCATTGTCTCATATGTGAGCTTTTGGGGGACACCTCACATCCAAAATATCTTGTGCACATAAATACTAATACATAAATATTAATACTTACACACATAGGTATATATTTACATGCAGTTCGAAAACAAGAATCTTCACCTGATTAAGAAAGAACACGTCGCCAATACCCGTTTGAAATTCTCATTAGTCCTCCTTCTCAAATAAATCAATAATTCTCCTCCAAATTTTGTCATTTATTTTTTAAAATTATTTTAGCACATATTCTTGCATACTATGTTGTTATTTAATTTTATCATTTTGACATCCAAATAAATAGGATAGATATTATTCTGAATTCTCCTTTGTTCTCCCAACATCATGTGCATGACACCTCCCCAAGTGGATGTGTAGAAGTGTATTTCATTTTCATTACTGTGTGGTATTTCATGTGGCATGAATGTATAATAATTTTATTTGATCATGCTAGTTGTGATGGACATGCAGGGTTTTCCGTGTTTCCAATTTTGTGTTTGGTGTGTGTGTTTTCTCAAATGCAATGCTGTTCTGAGCATTCTTTAATGTGCCTCTCTGTGACAATGTTCAGGAGCTTCCTTAGGATATATCTCAAAGTAGAATTATTGTGCCACAGAGTATATTAAACTATTTACCAAAGTAGTTTTTCAAGTTTAAACATCACCAATGGTGATGTGGTTAGTCCTTTAAGTTTAAGGTCAGGGATATGGTTAGTCCTTTAAGTTTAGACCTTTAAGTTTAGTGTAAATGCTACTTCTTTGGGGCTGTCTTGTATTTTTTCTCAGCTTCTTTAAACTAAAAATGAGTTGTTTTACATTTTTGCTGTTGATTGGTTTTCTTACATCATTTCTTTTAGCTACTGATGTAACTTTTGAAAAAAAAATCTCAAGACTGCCAACTACAGAAATACTTAGTGATCATATACCTACCTACTTTGAAAACCCTATTACTAATTATATTAGTTCTTATAACATTTTGTTCTTTTAGTGTTAACATTACATTTAAAGAACTGAAAGAATAATGATAATTTTGTTTCTCCCTTTGCACTGGAAAATGCTATATTCCATTTTTAGGGGGGAATGGCTCTTGTTTCTCTGAGAAATTTTTCCACGAATACTAGATGAGCTTTATGTTGACTGCAAAAATTATTTCTCCCTCTTCAGTAATGATTTAAATACATTTTTGTAGGTTTTCTTTTTCATGGAAACCATGTGCTTTCTCCTTTTAGTTACAAAGATTTTTAATGCATAAAAATGAATTTAACCACTTTTTCTGCAACTGAGATTTTTCCTTCAAGCTGTTAATAAAGTTTAAGTTTTCTACTGATGAACAGTTTTGAAAGAAATTGAATGTTTACATATATACAGATGGATTCAGCTTATTAGTATTTTGTTAAGATTTTTTCCCAATGGTTAGGATTTAATAAGATTAATAAGTTTACTGTGCTATCAAGGACATTCTTAGGTAAAACTAGCTTTTTTCGTTCTAAGCACAAGTGCATGCAGGAAACAATACAACTACCTGTACAGTTTGAATCATGATAAGGCACAAGTTTTAACTGTCATTGTTTTTGTATGTTCAGTGCAAATAGCAACGATGAAAAACACCTATCACTAATACTATCTTTGTTTTCTGTTTTTTTTAATGAAGTCTGTAAAAATTTAAAAAATGAATAATAAAAAAGAAGAATTTTTTAATGAGATTTGTGATTTATTTCTAAGAAATAAAAGTCAGCCTTTGATTTTTATTTCTTAGAATATTCTTTTACAGTTTTGGAGTCAAAGAAATACCAACTTTGTACGATAGATTGTTCTATGTTCCTTGTTAACCTGGAAAAATTTCTGACACATTTTAATTATTTATTCATCAAATATTTTATCATCTAGGTTTTCTGTTTTTCATCAATGGTCTCAAATATTGAATAATTAATTGTAGAGTAAACTGTTTTCAAAATCCATCTGATCCACTTTATTACGTTTATTCTAAAGTTCTCTTTTTTTGAATTTTTTGTATGCTTCTCTTATTTAAAGGGTGATCTATTAATTTCTCCCACATACAATTCAATTTATTCTTATGGTTTTGTATATTATTTGCTTATATATGTTCAAGATATGTTATTAGGTGAATACACATTTTCCTGGTAAATTTATGGTTTTCCACCATATAGTGACTTTCTTCATTGTTAGTAATTTTTTCTTTTTTATTTCAAATAGCTATAAAGTCTATTTGTGGGTAAATGTTTGCATTCTTATTTTCACTTTACATAACAACAATCTGAATTTATTTTGTTATTTCTTTTTATTCCCTTTCTTATTTTCTTTCCTATATAATATTGTTTTCTTGTAACTGGATCATTTCATACATTTATATTTGTTATGATTGATATTTTAGAAATTTTTCTCACAATTAGAAAATTATAAATGCCCCTTTTCAGCTCTTTCATTTATTTCCTCCTCTGTTGGTCTTTTTTCAATTGGTCATCTTATTCCTTATTTTTCCTGTGTAAAATTCTATTTTTTTCCCATTTAAAAATTTTTACTTGCATATTAGGTTTATCTTTCCTTTCTTGCTGAACAATGCAATAAATTTATAAGCCTTTAACATTAATTGTCCATCCAAATTATGTGACTACTCTTTGTTCATTATTTAGTTCTAACTTGTTTCTTACCTCACTAATTATTATTGCATTGATTTTTATAGCCAGTATTTATTTAGTGCTATTTACATGTTTAACATTATTCTTTTTCCACCATTTTATCCCCTATTTCCAACATTCCTGGGGACAGTTTCTTCTTGCCTGAAATCATTCCTTTAGAATTGTCCTTAAGGAGGGGGACAGCAGTGTAATCCAATGTGGGAGCCTCTAGCAACATGCTGGCTGCTGTATTGGACAGTGCCAGTCTGCTGACTCAGTCTACATATTTTTAACAGAACCGATTCATTTTTGAGAATTTTTATTACCTCCTTTATTCCCTTGTCATTTTTTTTACATAAAAATGCTCTAATATATAGCAACATTTCAAGGGCATAACAGGGAAATACATATTCTTTCCTATGTTCTATCATTAGTTTCACTATACTTGAATATTCAGCCATCCATTAATCACCTAAATATAAATGCATCTCAAAAGAAATTGCAGATATCTGTACATTTAGCCATACTCCATTTAAAATTGGTGTCACAGGCCATTCTGTGAGTTTCTCTAATGTGTTTTATACTCTTACATATAACAATTTAGAAACCACTGACACAAATATTTTCCTGAATCTAACCAAGCATTTATATTATGGTATAATCTGCATGAGCTTGATGACTTCCATTATCACCACATTTATTTCTAAACATCCCCAAGGCAATCTAATTACCAGCCAAGAAGAAGTACCAAGCCAAGATGGGATTATTGTCTAAGTAAAGATGACCTTCTGTGTTCCTTGAGCAAGGCATAAAACTCAAATGGATCTTCCTGCACATTAGATTCATTAAACATTTCTGGAAGTCCATACCTTTTAGGTAAGGTTGTTACTCATATGTTAAGGTTAAGATCC
>JAJEJO010001421.1:0-49694 GCA_020662805.1 Glaucomys volans
CAGGCTGTAAGCAGAAGATGGGTCTCAGTCTCCACTGGGCCTCCCTGCTGGATTGTCCCCAATAAACCTATGTTACTGTTGAGCTGCCTCTCTATTTCCTTCATTCCCTTTCTTCCTTACATTTAGGCTTTAACCCTAAACCTCAGTGTAGAGGATCACAAGGTGAGCTAGATCACCCAGCAAGTTCCATAATTCCCTTGTTCAGAAGAGCAAATACAGTTTAGAATCAAAGCACTTTGAGTGGGTTTCTGGTTTTCATAGTCCCACAGTCAAAAGTTTTTCTTTACTATTTCAGACAAAAAAACTGACCTAATTATTATCTTAAATCCTACACTAAAGTTCCAATTCTATGAACAAAAAACACACATGAATGGAGAAAAAAAGTGGAACTTCCCAGATGAAGCCAAACCATGTGAGTAGAGAGGAAAAGAATTTTGTGGAAGGGGTGCAGATCAGGCTCATTTGAGCAGCCTCTTAAGCACTTAGAACACTAAATCCAATCAAGAATTGACCTACTCAGTAGGGACACTTGCATATTAGATGTACACAGTGTGTGTGGGGGGAATGGGTGGGCCTTGATTATAACGTTTTATTGAGGAAGGATTAATGAAGAAAAGGGATCTTGAGCGTGTCATAAAGACAGGTAGTGATTTATCAATGAGTATGTTGCTTATTTGTTTTAACATCTGAAGTTCTCCATTTATTGATTCAAATTCTGCCTCTCTTTCCTTTGTAACTTTCTCTCAATGATTACTTCTAGCTCAGCCTTCTGGATGGGTAAGGGTGAAGTCAATGCAATATAGTTGTTCATGAGCTGCTGAAATTATAAAATTTACACTTCATCATCTGAGATGGAAAAGTTGATTGCTACTCCCCCTACCCCCACATACACACAGAGGCTGTAAAAGGTAGCATTTGAATGCATGAAGCCCTGAGTTTATAAATAGGACCCCAAAAGTACAGACAACAAAAGAAAAATAAATAAACAAGATTACATCAAAATTAAAAGCTTCTGCCAGCAAACAATCAACAGAGTGAAAAGAAACCTAAAAAAGGGAGAAAATATTTGCAAACTATGTACATATAAATATTTGAAAACCATGTAAAGGGTTAATATTCAAAACATATGAGGATCTCTAACAACCCAATAACAAGAAAACAAGTGACCAGACTTAAACTGTGGGCAAAAGAACTATACAGACATTTCTCAAAAGAATATGTACAAATGACCAACAGGCATATGAAAAAAAGTTCATCATTGCTAATTTCCAGGAAAATGCAAATATGGACCAAAAGAGGTATCACCTCATACCTATTAGAATAGCTATTATCAAAAAAATAAAAGATAAATGTTGGGAGGATGTGAAGAAAATGGAACCTTTGTACTCATTGTTGGTGAGATAAAGCACAACTAATGATAGCCAGCTTCCAGCATTTGTGTAGAGCAAAATTTGCTACAGAGAGCAAAATTGCATGTTTTAAATAGAATTACTGCAGCATTTATAGAATATATTTCATCATCCAAAGGGAACTTTGCTGTGTAGTTTCATCATATCTGGTAAAATTGAGTCTTGTGGCAATGGACTTGCAACCAGGAATCCATATTGAACTTGAGGGTAACTTAAACTCCATTTTGGGTTTTTGTTTGTTTGTGTACTTGTTTATTGCTATTGCGGCTTCTGTTCCTATAGTTTCAACATAAGCACCACTTAGCTGGGGCTCCTGAACGTGTGTGTGTGTGTGTGTGTGTGTGAATGAAAAACTTGATCGGTATCCTCCTGACAGCATCACCTACTTTAAGATCCCATTTCCAGCTTTTTGACACTTGATTCTGTCATATATCCTATTAGCTGACTCTTCCTTTTCTGCATCAGCCATTCATTTAACAAACATAAATCCTTTTCATGAATTCATTCAACTCAGTTATTAAAATATCGAACAGGACATATTCAAACCTGAGCATATGTCTGTGCCACCAGCATCTTATCTGAAGGTGCACATCATTCTATTTATAAGCCTGTCTTACTTTTCATCGGTAGAGCCATGGCCTTGAATTGAAATGAGTCTGATGTCACTAGGCCAGGAATGGAGTACATAAGATGATTGTGACAGGAAGAAATGCTAATGGAAGGGAGAAAACTGCTACTTTCAAGAAAGATCTATAGTTATACCAGCCCCATGGGAAAGGTAACAGAAAAGAACAGCATATAAATTAAATTAAATTAAATTAAATTCTCATAAAATATGATGCTGCTAATTTATTTTTTCCTGAGCATTAGTATAATGAAAAATTTTAAGTGCCCTTGTTTTTGTTTTTGTTTTTTTTTAGATTTGCAGAAAGCAATGATTTTCTCATATACAGCTTGCTGGTTTATTAGCTAATATGGGTTCTTTTTTTTCCTAAAAAGGTCATTTGCCTGCTGAATTGTGCTTTTATAATTTTGGAATTACATTTTTTAACTGAGATAAAATTCACATAACACAAAATTCACCATTTCAACCATTTTAAAGTGTGCAATTTGTTTTTAGTGTTTTAACAATGTCACAAACCATCACTGAGATCTAATTCAATCACACTTTCTTTATCCCAAAAGGAAATCCATTAAACAATCACTCCCATTATCCCTGCCTCAATACACAGCAACCACTAATCTGATTTCTGTCTCCAGAAATTTGCCTGTTATAGATATTTCACATGAAAGGAATCATATAATATGTGACCTTTTGAATCTGGCTTCCTTTATTTAAGCATAATGTTTTCAAGGTTCACCCATGAATAGTCTTGACATTATTATCAAAAATCTCTTAACCACAGGTATAGGGGCTTTTCTTTCTTTTTTAAGAGTCTTCATTCTCTTGCATTGATCTATATATCTATCCTCATGCCAGTATTATAGTCTTTTGATTGCAGGAGCTGTGTACCAAGTTTTAGAAATGGAACCTTCTTCCTCAAGGTTGTTTTGGGTGTTCTGGGTCCTTAGCATTTTTATACAAATTTTTGCATCAACTTGTCCATTTCTGTGAATATACATTTGGAATTATTTATAGTAATTGTGTTGGATCCGTAGATAAATTTAGGAAGTATTGTCATCATAACATACAATTTTCCAATCTATGAACACAGGATGTTCTTCTCTTCATTCAGATCTTCTTTAAATTCTTTAAATGACGTTTTCTTAATTTCAGTTTACAAGCATTTTACTTCTTCAGTTTAGTTTATTACTAAAAATTTCATTCAGTTTGATGCTACATAAGTGGAATTAGATTCTTAAATTCATTTTGGAATATTTGTAATTATATAGAAATACAATGGATATTTATGTACTGATCTTCAATCCTGAACCTGTGCTAAACTCTTTCATTAACTCTAATAGTTTTTTGTAGGTTATTTAGTGTGGGGAGCCAGCCATATGTAGCAGAATCAGACATGGTTGAGCCATGGGACACAGAGGCCTGACTCCCAGGAACTGGCAGCCATGAGGGACTGTTCCAGATTGCGGGGATGAGGGGGGTGGTGCCAGGGATAAGGTGGCCCTGTGTGAGAGCAAATGGCTCCCCTAGCTCCACCTCATCCTGTTCATCACAGAAGAAGCCCCTTCTGGTCTGGGCCCCTTTACCTGTGTGACTAAAAAATAAAGGAGTAGCAGACTACTCCATCCTGTTAGAGGCCAGATCTGGTATGGCCCCCATGCATCACGCCCCCTCCCATTTGAAAAAAGTATTGTCTCTTGTGTGTTTATTGATTAGATAAGCTTATGGGTAATTCATTGATTTATAGCCAACATCATCCTCTGGCAGTTAACCCTTTTCTCATCCACACAGGATGTGGTTGAAACCCTTACAATTTAGAAACTTTTTTTTGTAATAGGGAGATGGAACTCAGGGCCTCACATGCTAGGCAAGTGCTCTCTCATTGAGTCACAGTCCCAGCCCTCATTCATAGGTTATTTAGAACTTCTATATATAAGATCACATTATCTCCAAAAACGCATAGTTTTGCCTCTTCCTTTCAAATCTAGATACATTTTATTTCTTATTCCTCCCGAATTGCCTTGACTAGGACTTTCAGCACAATGTTAAGTAGAAATAGAAGAGACATCTTTTCCTGATTTAAAGCAGGGGAGGGAACATTCAGTCCTTCCTCATTGTCTCAACCATAAACCCGGAGGATTAAACACAGCAGGAATTTATTCCTCACAGTTCCAAAAGCTGGGAAGTTCAAAATCAAGACACTGGAAGATTCAGTGTTGGTGCTTTCCGTCTCTATGAATTTTCCTATTATGGACATTTCACATGAAAGGGGTCATACAATACGTGTCCTTTTGAATCCTGCTTCCTTCACTTAGCATAATGTTTTTAAGGTTGCAAAATGTATCAGTACTTCCCTCCTTTTATGACTGAACAATATGCTATCTGGGTAAAAGACAGCACCTTCTGTGTCCCCTCATGGTAGAAGCAGTAGAAATACCTTTCATAAGAGCACATTTCCTAATAAGAGACCTAATCCCTTTCCAAGGACTTCACTTCCAAAAGCTATCATGTTACAAGTTAGGATTTCAACATAGCAATTTAGGGAGGACTCAAAGTTCAGACCACAGTAACCATTAAATATGATGTTAGCTATAAATTTTTCATAAATGTCCATTCCCCTTTTATTCATAGTTTGTAGAGTGGTTTTACCATAAAAGAGAAGTGGAAGTGGATTTTTTCATATCATTTTTCTGTATACATTTGATAATGATAAGAGTTTTTTCCTTCTTTCTATTGATTGATTTTCATGTATAGAAACATTCTTGGATCCCTAAGGTAGATCACTCTTGGCCAAAATGTCTAATTGATTCAGTATGCTGCTGGATTCAGTTGCTACTATTCTGTTGAGGACTTTTACATTTATATTCATAAGAGATATTGTCTTGTAATTTTCTTTTCCTGTGATGTCTTCATCTGGCATTGGAGTCAGGTAACGTTGCCTTCATAGAATTCGTTAAGGAGTATTCCCTCTTCTATGGGTTGGAAGAGTTTGCAAATGATTCTTATTAATTTTTAAATGTCTGGTAAAATTCACAAGTGAAGTCATCTGGTCCTCATCTTTTCTTTGTTATGAGGTTTATCATTACTGATTTAATCTCCTTGGTTGTTATAGGTTCATTCATATTTTGTGTTTCTTTATGAGCCATGTTTGATAATGGGCGTATTTATGGAAATTTTTCCTTTCCATTTAGGTTATGTAATTTGTTGGTGTACAATAGTTCGTAATATTCTCTTTGTAATCATTTTCATTTCTGTACTATCAAGAGTAGTGTTGCTCTTTAATTTCTGATATTAGAAATACAAGCCTTTTATCCTTTTTCTTAGTTATTGTAGTTTATAGCTGTACATTTTTGACATTTTCAAAAAACCAACTTTTAAAAATTTTTTCTCAATGGTTTTCTTTCTTTTTTTTTTTTTTTTTTGTACTGGGGATTTAACCCAAGGGTGCTTTTCACACTGAGCTCCATCCCCCAACCCTTTTGAGTCAGATTCTTAATGAGTTGCTAGGGCCTTTCTAAGCTACTGAGGCTGGCCTCACATTTGTGATCCTCCTGTCTCAGCCTCCTGAGCTGTTGGGATTACAGTTGAAACCACTGTACCCAGCTTCTCAATTGTTTTCTATTGACAACTTCATTTCCCTATTTCTCTATCTCTGTCCTAATTTTTATCACCTCTCCTTCTTGCTTTGGATTTAATTTGGTCTTCTTTTTCTAGTCTCTAAAGATGGCAAGTTACATAAGGTTTTTCAGATCTTTATCATTATTCTAATGTAACCATTTATAACTATAAACTTCCTTCTGAATGTCACTGTCAATGCATCCCATAAGTTTTGATATATTGGGCTCTTTTCATCTCAAAGTATTTTCTGATTTTCCTTTTGCTTTCTTTGATCCATTGCTTATTTAGGACTATATGGTTTGATTTGATTTTGTTATTGATTTCCAATCTCATTCCACTGTGTTCTGAGAACATAATTTGTATTGTTTCTATCCTTTTAAATTTACTGAGCTATGCTTTATTGTCTAGCTAGTCTACTCTGGAAAATGTTCTAGGAGCACTTGAAAAAAATATGCTTTTTCCATAAATAGGTATGTGTAACTTAATGACAGGAATACATTCTGAGAAACACATCATTAGTGTGCTTACACAAACTTAGATGGCTACAACATCACTAGACAATCTGATCTTATGGAACCAACAAGTTATGTGCAATGTGTCAATGACCAAAACATCATTTTGCAGTACAAGATTGTATGGCTGTCAGGTCTAATTATTTATGATATTGTGCAAATACTCTATTTATTGACTTCTATGTAGTTGCTCCATGCACTATTGATAATGTGGTTTTGAAATTTCCAACTATTATTGGTGAACTAGATTATTAGTCCTTCAATTATGTCAGTTTTCCTTCAGATATTTTGGGTCTCTGTTGTTCAGAGAATATATGTTCATAATCATTGTATCTTCTTGAAGTATTGACACTTTTATCAATGTATATTCCTTTGCCTCTTGCAAATAATATGATTTAAAGTTTTTATTATCTGCTGGGCACAGTGCACATGCCTGTAATCCAAGCTACTATGGAGGCAAGTTGGAAGGATAGCAAGTATGAGGCCAGTCTGGGAAATTAGTGAGACCCTTTCTCAAAATTAAAAAGGGGGACTGGGGATATAGCTCAGTTGGTAGAGTGCTTACCTCGCAAGCACAAGGCCCTGGGTTCAATCCCCAGCACCACCAAAAAAAAAAAAGTTAAAAGGGTCTGGGGATATAGGTCAGTGGTACAATACCCCTGGGATCAATTACCAGTACTGCCAAAAAAAGTTTATGTTATATTGTTTAATAGGATTATAACCACTCCAGTCCTATTTATCCTCTTTTATAACTATTGTCCTAGTAATTTTTTTCATATACTTTCAATCTATTTGTGTCTTTGAGTCTAATGTAAGTTTCTTGCCAACTTGTAGAGTTAGATTGTGGTTTTAATCCTTTTTGCCAATCCGACTTTTAATTGGAGAGCTTAAATCATTGACATTTTAAGTAAATACTAGTAAAGAAGAATTTACTTCTACTATCCTATCTGGATTTCCTTCTTACATTCTTCTTTTAACTCTTCAATTCCTCCATTGCAATTCTTTTGCATTTTGTAAATATTTTTGTTTATATTTCAATTTCTTTTCATTTTCTTTTATTCATACTTTTTATTATGAATACTTTTTATTTATTTTCATAATGGTTACATGGAGGATTATAATTAATTTTAATACCAATGCAGTTTAAATTAATACCACTTAGTTTCATTAGTATGCAGAAAATCTCACTAGTATATGAAATATCTGATCTTTTACAGCCCTGCCTTTATTTTTTGCTGTTATACTTTATTAGAACATTATAATTATACATAGTAGTTAGGTTTATTTTGACAAAATCATATATACATGGAATTTTATTTACTCCATCTAAGTCCCCATTACCCCCCACATTCCCCCTCTCCCTCCTTTTCCCTATTGTTTTTCCTCTGCTCAAGTGACCTTCCTTTTTATTAATTTAGTTTTTATTTTTTTATTGGTGCTTTCTACATAAACATAAAGGTGGAATTCCTTGTGATATATTTATGTATGCACGTAGCATGATTTTATTAAAGTCATTCCACATTTCCTCCCCTTTTCCATTCCTCCTCCTTTTCTCTTGATCTCCTTCTACTCCACTGATCTTCCCTATATCTTTATGATATCCATCCCCCCTTTTCCCCTTTATTTTGCACTAGTTTCCATATATGAGAGAAAAATTCAACCCTTGATTTTTCTGAATTTGGCTTATTTCACTTAGCATGATATTCTCCATTTCCATCCATTTACTGGCAAATGCCAAAATTTCATTCTTTATAGCTAAGTAAAACTCCATTCTATATATATATACCACATTTTCCTTATTGATTCACTCATTAATGGGAATCTGGGCTAATTCCACAACTTGGCTATTGTGAATCTCTTTAAGAGCAACTTGGAGTTTAAATTTTTTGGATGTGTGAGTTCATATCTTTCATCAATTTTTGGATAGTTTTTGGACATCTTTTTTTTAAATATTATTTTCGCCTGTTTCTCTTCCCTCCCCTCCTTCTGGAATTACTATTCTGTGTATGTTGATACACCATATGGAAGCTTATGTCTCTTAGGTTCAGTTTAAAGTTTTTGGAATTTTCTTCCTTCTGATCCTCAGACTGGTTAATCGCAATCGCCTTATCTTAAAGTTTCTGGGTCCTTTTTTCTGCCAGCTCAATTTCTTTAATGAATTTTGACTTCAGTTATTGTACTTTTCAGATCCAAAATTTCTACTTGACTTCATCTTATAGTATCTATCTCATTATTGATATTCTCTATTTATTAGGCAATTGCTGTCCTGGTTTTCTTTACTTCTTTGCCCATGGTTTCCTTCAGCTCTTTGAGCATATTTAAGATAGTGGATTTAAAGTCTTTTCCCAGTAAGTCCAATGTCCGCGCCTCCTCAACTTTTCCCTTAATTTCTTATTTTCCTGTGATTGAACCACACTTTTGTTTCTATTTGTACCTTATACTTTTTGTTAAATACTTGGTTATTTTAATATTACACTGTGGTGAGTCTAGAAATCAGGTCTACTCCCTTCCCAAGCCCTGTTACTCCTTCCTATAGGTTGTAGCTGTTTTGCTTTTTAAGTGACTTTTCCAAACTATTTTTGCAAAGGCTATATCATTGTACTTATATGGTTATTATTTAAGTCTCTGGTCTATGATCTTTGTGGTCAACTAGTGATTTGACAGGGATTTCCTCAAACACCTGTGACAAATTGCTCTTTCATTCTTGCATGTTGACTCTATTTTGGTCTCACGACTTCAGTGATTAGCTAGGCCCTTTACAATGCTGCCTTAGCCTTTACTTCATGTTTTTATGGAACATGAAGGTTATTCAGGGGTGATAGATCATGGTTTTGCAAGTATTTTCTGAATACATATCCAGGTCTGAGTATGTGAGTGACCTTTTACATTCCCCAGTATAAGCAGAATTTTTTTCAAAACCATTATTCACCCATGTATCTCCCTCATCAGTGTGTTCCTTTACAGACATTTTGTCTGTCTGCTGCTTGCCTCATCTGTTATCTCTTATCTCAAATATTCAGAGCCTTTAAATTTTTTTGATAAATGCCTCCTGGAAGTTGGTCAAGTCCTGAAAAAATTCCATGGTGATTAGACCAAAAGCATGCCCCTGACATGATCCATCAGAGAGCCGTCAGACAGGACAAAATGAGAACAAGTTTAGTTTTGTCACCTCTGTTATCTGCAAGCCACACCCAGAACCACCCAGAAGTGAAAAGTACCTTAGGGATTTTTCCTTCTCTTTTACAGTATTTTTTCCTTCTCTTTTACAGTATTTTTTCAGCTGAAAAAAATATATATAT
Source organism: Glaucomys volans (assembly GCA_020662805.1). Taxonomy (NCBI): domain Eukaryota; kingdom Metazoa; phylum Chordata; class Mammalia; order Rodentia; family Sciuridae; genus Glaucomys; species Glaucomys volans. Next base: position 9,461 of record JAJEJO010001421.1, read on the forward strand.
ATAATATATATAACATATATATAACATTATATATAACATATTATATATATTATATATCTATTTATTTAAAAGATTATTTAAAAGATACATACATATATAATATAATATATGTATAATTTTAAATAATCTTAAAATACATATTATATTTTATTTGTAAAAATGTATACCTTCTTTTCTGGGTTTTAATCCCATGAAGTTGGGCTATAGTTAAATCATTGCTAATTCCACAATAATTTCAATAACACACAGAAAATAATAGGAACTCAATAAATATTTTTTAGTCAAGTCATTTCTATTTCAGGTGGAGGAATTAAGACCCTGAATGATTGGTGTGACTTGCAGTGGCTCACTCAGCTACTCAGCAGAGAATCCTAGCTGACGACCCAGAACTCCTAGAAGAAATCTTCTGTTGTTTACTTACTACTTTTGGTTTTAATCTGAGCTTACTACCTTGATATACCTTTGAGCATACAGACCATGTGTCATCCTTCTACAATACTGTGTTAGTTCTTCCATGTGCCCAACTCCAATCCAAATGCTTGCTCAGGGATAGTCTCAAAGGAAGACATTAAGAAAAATGTATAATCCTGCTAGTACTTATAACTATAATGCACCAATAAAAGAATTGTTTGAAAAAGAAAAATACATGAACTACTCTATTCTAACAATTGTGCTAAAAAATGTTTTATGAAAAAATGCTTTATGGTCAATTCCAACTGCTGTATAGGAAATTAGTCACCATTTTCCTTTCCTCAAATTTCCCAGATTTCTACATATTTCAGGGCTAGGGAATTTAGGATGACAATTCCTATCAACTGTTTTTCTAGTTCACCAAAGAAATGCCTATGCCTTTAATTGCCTATTTTAGATAGCTATTGATTTTTAGAAATTTAGTAAAATATTTCCAGTAGTGTCATGAGCAAGCTATGTCATTAACAGACCAATCACATTTTTATGTCTTTCCACAATGTCAGAATTTATTGAATAACAATAAATTCACAGGCTATATCACTTTCATCAATGGCAGTCACTGAATACTCATGGATCCTCTGGCAATCATAAGCCAGGCCATCACAGATTCTTTTATTCTGATCATAATTTCTAATATCTGTAACACTCAAGTGATATGTCACACTTTACACAATTATATATGAACATGATAGAAAGGCTAAAAGGGGGTTAAGGCAGCCACCGGGCTTCAGGAGGCAGAGAACAAAGGCAGACAGCAGCGAAGAGCACAAATTAGGAATCAGCCTATTTTGTTCAGGGAGCAGAGCTGTCAAAGTGCAGGAACTTATTCTAGGCCAGGGTCCTGCAATTTCACAGGGTCAGCTTGGAGTGTCAACTTGAAATGTCAGCTTGGAGTCAGCTATGTGTAGTCATCATGGGCAAGGGTAACCACACTCAGCTGAAGCCTGGGAACAGAGATTTGGAGGTTCGTTGCTGTGGCAATTTTCCTGTGCAAGTGTCAAGATAAGTGACCAGGTAACAAGGTCAGTGTGCCACTCTGTCCAGTCTCAGGGTGCTCCCTTTTTGGGCCTTGGATGAGAGGGTTGCTTCATTCCATGGTCTGGTGAATTTGATAAGCTTATAGGACTGGTTTGTCCCATATGAGTTTGACATGCCCATCCATCTATGTGGTTCTGATTAATTTGAGAAGTTCACAAATGGTCATTTTTACCCACATGATTAGTTTATCACTTTGTGCCTTATGTTTGTGCTAGGCAGATGGTGGCTATAGCATCACTCTACATCAGCACTTAAACTAAAAATGGAGTAACTCACAGCTAAGTACTGCTTTATAAATGGAGTAATTCAGGGTTAAGCAGAGCCTGAGAACTATTATTCTATATATATCATGGAGTTACTCAGAGCAGGACACAGCCTGCTCTCTACAAGTAGATATCACCACGTGACAACATATATCACTGTGAGAGGGAAAAAAAAAAGTACAGGTGTAAACTTTTGAACCCAAGAAACACAGTAAACCACATGAAACTCCTAAAATTGATGTAAGAAAAAGGGAAATATCCATTTCCCTTTATTATGCATAACACCATCAAGAATAGTATCATTCTAAAAAAAAAAAAGAACAGCATTATTCTAAAAAAAATAGTATTATTCTAAAATGCTACTCTGTGGGGGGCCTCTCTGCCATGTCCCACATGGATGAGAAAAGGGTTAACGGCTGGAGGATGAAGTTGGTTATATATCACTCAATTACCCAAAAACTTATCTACTCAATAAACACATAAAAGCCAATACTCTTTTTAAATGAGAGGGGGCGTGACGAGTCTGGCCATACCAGCTCTGGCCTCTTGCAAGATGGAGTAGCCCAACTCTCTTTTATTTATAGACACACAGGTAAAGGGGGCAAGGACTGGGAGGAGCTTCTTCTGTGATGGAGAGGATAGGGTGGAGGTAGGGAAGCCATTCTCTTAAGGGATAATTCCAGAAGGAGACAGGGAACCACTCCCACACAGTGCAACTTGCTTCCTGGCACTTCCTAGAAGCCAGGCCTCTGCATCACATGGCTCAACCTAGTCTAATTCTGCTAAATAAGAATGGCTTCCCACACTCCTCCTTACTTAATGCCCTCAGGTGTTGCAGGAGCAATTCATTCTGAAAACAGGCAGTAGTTCAGTCACTAGTAAGACAAGCATAAAACAGATACATACAACCCCCTCAGTCCCTATCCAGAGAAACAAAAAATACCTTCAACTGATATGTAATTAGCAGGCTGCTTGAAAAGTGCTCAGAGTTCCCAAGTATGAATTCAAGTCCAAATATGCACCAGTTTTTCCCCCAGCAGAACTACACCACAGATAGAAGAACCAAGAAGAAACAATGTAGGGCCCCAAAAATTGAGCAAGGGATTTAGTATCCAGTAAACATATCAATCTGTTTAGATAAAATGCAAATATTTTCCTCCCTTGGTAGTCTGCTTAGATCCAGCCAACAACTGTACACACTTGTGTAACAAAGAGTGTGGATGGATGGGTTCTTAGACTCATAAATTCCAAGAATGAAATCCATGGACCCAAAGGTGAGAACAAAACAATGGGATTTATTAGTGTATTAGAGAAGAGAGAGTGGTTCAAAGAGAGGGTTGCCAATGGGTGTCTGTTATCTAGGAGTTTTTATGAACCTGATCTGTCCCTATAGGTGATTGGTGGGATGACATGTAAATATAGGATTCAGAAAGGAGACCAGTCGACTCTATTTCGTCTTCTTCAGCAAATCTAGAGAAAAATGATTTCTAAGACTTTATTAGTACAGGTGAAGCCAGAATTGGACAGGCAGTTAGTGCAGAAATAGGGAATCTGGTCAAATCAAGGAATGGAGGCCATCAGAGTCTGGGAAGTTGGAGACGCCCCTGGGAGATTGGAATGTCAGTGTCCCCAGAGCCCTTTTGATCACCAAGGTTACCTGCTTAACTGCCCCTCCCCAAAAGCTGCAGGCAGGGAGTTGCTAATTAATACCTCCTGGGCCCCCACCTGAATCTCCAGGTGGCCCTTCCCCCTGCCATTTGCACCTCAGCTTTTTGCTGTGTCACCACTGCCATATGGGCAGGAAGGAGAGATAAGGGTCAGAGGAAGGGGCAGAATAAAGAAGACCCTAACCTATAAAAGATGTAGGGTGTGCTCACTTCTTGGGGGATTCTAGAACATCAGCCATGGCCCCCCTTCTCCCTCCCAGGAGAAGTTTGTATTACTACTTTTAAATAAAACCTGCTTAAAATGCTTGCCTTGGTGTGCTTCTCTGGCGTTATACTTCAACACCTGAGGAAGCAGAACTCATCACCGTATATGGCGGTATCACAGGGTGCGGTGAGGGTCTGTTGGCACAAGAGGAAGTACCTTTTGTGGTTGGTTATGTCTAGGGATTGTTAAGGAACTGTCCTTGGGCTAGGACTAGCTGGGATCAGAAGTTTGATTTTCCAATCCTCTCTTCCTCCTTTTCTTCTCTGAGACCCTTTTCCTGGCTGCCTATGGGTGGTCTGTCTTCCTGTCTCACTTGTAAAAAAGTAAAGTCTTAAAACAGGGGTTGGGGAGATACTATAGAAAGAAAAGACATACATTCTATGGCCATCCCTCCGTGTTTTGTTTTCCAGGATACTGGATGTAAAATTCACTCCTCGCTTCCAAGAACTGTTTTTCAGCTATAAAACTTTCAAAATCTTCATGAAACTAATTCAAAGCCTTTAAAATTTATGTTAAAAACTTTTAGTGTCCTAATAAATCAGCACTCAGAAATAACAAATTATAAGAATGTATCATATATTAAAAAGATAAATCAGAATTTAATAGTAAAGAGAAAAGGTGTTTTCAGATCAGATAGCAAAAACACTAACTAATGGGAACATTGGTAAACACCACAATGATATATAGCATGGCTCTTGGTTAGGGTGTCAAATTCAATGACAATTTTACATTTATCATCTGGGATTGTTGGTCATTGCTTCTAAATCAAGAAAGTAACAAAGAGGAGTCTGTAAATTCAGACAGTAAATCAGAAATTTGTAGCTTTTGACTTATAAATAGGTAGCTTTAAGAATTATACATATAACCAAATAGAATAAGATCAGATACATCTTAAATCACAGTTATGAATGGAAAGATTATATGATTACAACACCAGCCAAAACCAACTAGGCCATTTCTAAAATTTTACATTTCATTAGGCTTTAACAGGAATGTACTAAACAGAATGCCTACACTTAGCAACTTCTGTGAAAGAACTACATTGATTTCCTATGTTGATTTTAATAGGGAATAGTTCATTTTAAATACCACATTTACAATGCAATAACTTTTTGTTCTATGATTAAAGGAACAAAAATGGTTATATGGTAAATATTAACCTGGAAAGATTCCATCAAATTATAGAAATGAAGTTCAAAGACTCTTCCCTTAGGATATACCATAAAATGTATGTGTGTGTGTGTGTGTGTGTGTGTGTGTGTGATATATCATAAACCAAGCATGTAAGGATAATTTTCTCATGCTTCATTTGCTTCAGAACGTCTCCTCAAAGTACAAAAGGAGCACAGGGCTTTTCTGGGACCCTGTTAGGGTAGTCCCAGGTGGCTGAATGGGGGCAGGGCATCGAGCAATCCGCGCATGTCCGTGCATGGGCAAAGGAACAACCAATCAGGCACTGACAGATAAACCCTCTTGGTGTCTTCCAATGGTCCAACAATTGATGGATTCTCCCAGCCAATCACCAAAGGACACGAGGCCCTACAGGGTCTCCCCCAGCCAATCTCAGAAGGACACAAGGTCCTGGGGCTTCCCCTGGTCACCCCACACTGTAAAGGCACCACCCAGCTGGGGCTGTGCTCGACTTCTCCGGCCCTCACTCTGGTGGACCAGTGATCCTCGCCCCAGAGCCAGCCCAATAATGTTCTTGTTTTAATTACATCTGGCCTGTCTGCTCTTCGGTTGCCTTGTCTAATCAGGGTACCTCCATCTGATCTCACAGACCCCACTTAGTCATTTCACCCCAGCCTGAGACATTGAAACAGATGAGCTTTAGGGACCCTCATGTGACCTCGCATGAACGAATATCTTCTGAGAAGACAATGAAGACTCTCATCACCAAAGGACTCCAGTGGTGCAGAATCAAAGGAAATTTAAAAACCAAGGGTCAAGAAACCCACCAGGCAGCTGGGCGCAGTGGCTCACGCCTGTAGTCCCAGCACTTGGGAGGCTGAGGCAGGAGGATCATGAGTTCAAATCCAGCCTCAGCAACTTAGCGAGGCCCTAAGCAACTCAATGAGACACTGTCTCTAAATAAAATGCAAAATAGGATGTGGCTCAGTGGTGGAGTGCCCCTGGGTTCAATCCCCAGTACCAAAAAAGAAAAAAAAGAGATAAACTCACCAGGTGGCTGGCTCAGAGATGAGGTTCCATGTGGCTCCTTTGCCTTTCCTTGGCCCTGCCTCTGAGAGACGCCATTGCTGGATCAAGATCTCCATCACTATGGAAGATCTGGGCCCAAATGAGGTTTTGGGGAGACATCCCTTCACAGCTCCTCTCTGTCAAAGCTCTGAAATCAGAGCATCTCCACGTGGACACAATCTGCTGCCAGGAGAGAGAAATAGGACTGGAGCCCAGGCGTAGCTTCCAACCCACTTTCACAGGGACCTCATGGCCTGTCCTTCTTTTCCATCACTTCACAGGGGCTTTGCTGTGCTGCCTCATCACGCTCATGGACTGCACACTTGTGTGGATTCCCCACCTTTCTGTCTGGCAGCTGCGCCGCCCATCATGGTATGACACTGTTTGGGGAAACCACGTGAAAATCTAGATATCAATTGTGTCCTCATCTCCAACTATGTGTAGAACCACTTGTCCTAAGGTACCAGGCAGGTCACTGGGAAGGCTTGCACAGAGGAGCCTCTGAATATTATTAGTTAAGTTTTAAAAATACAGATTTAAAGATACACTGCACTGGAAGCCCTGATGAAATGTGTCATTATAGTGTTATAAGCAAATTTTTATTGCAGAAAATAATTGAATGAAATAAAAGAGCACAGATCCTAAAACCTGGAGTTGCTAAATAATATTTTTTTCACTTGATATTTACTCTCAAGTTTATTTAATATCACCCCTAAAATTATATCTGATGTGGCATTTCAGACTAACTGTACCCTCTGCATTCAGCTTGGAACTTCAGAGATCTGGGCTAGTGACGAAGTGAAAAATCAGAGCCCGTGCTCCCACAGGTAGGTAAGGAAATCCTCCATCACGCTGCTGAAGCAGCTCCATTAGATCCAATAAACCAAATAAAAGCTATGAGATTGTCTAACAATCTCATATTGGTATTTTTCCTTACAAGGATTTGAATATGTGTTGTCTACTCTTTGGAAGCGAAAGGAGCCATTAGTCAGTAGACAGACAGGAACACACACACACACACACACAAACACACACACACACACACATCCCAATAAGGAAAAAAATATATATATATCTTTTTTTTTTTTTTTTTTTAAACCGGGGATTGAACTCAGGGGCACTTGACCTCTGAGCCACATACCCAGCCCTATTTTGTATTTTTTTATTTAGAGACAGGGTCTCACTGAGTTGCTTAGGGCCTCACTAAGTTGCTGAGGCTGGCTTTGAACTCGTGATCCTCCTGCCTCAGCCTCCCGAGTCTCTGGGATTACTGGCATGCGCCACCATGCCCGGCTTATATTGATTCTTTTTTTTTTTTTTTTAAACTTTTTGATTCATTGAACACAAATTGAGTACAGCAATTGTTTTTCTGGTTGTACACAAAGTAGAGTCACCCCATCTGTGCATTCATACATGTACACAGGGCAATGATGTCTGTCACACTTACATTGATTCTTATAAAGAAGAAAATCAGCACAGAGGAAGCCAATGGTTGCTATGATAAACTATAATGTAGCTATGGCTGCTATTAAAGATCTAAATGATAGGCCAGTGGGCCCCACAAAGTTAAGCCCTAAGCAACTTAGTAAGAATCTGTGCTACAGGAAAGCAGGCAGCTAAAACTCCAAAACTTGGTTCTTATGTTCAGACAAAAGAAAATTTACAGTCAGTTACCAAAAGTCACGCAAGAGAACTTTATTCTAAGTGAAAGTGAGGTGAAAGCCAAGTAAAGCAAGGTGAGGCTCAAGCAGAGAGTATGATCAAGAGAGAGTGGGCCATGGGCAGACAACAACAAAGGAGACAATGCTGTCCTCAAATTTATTACTGTTTGATTTTTACCAGGAGGACTGGGGACCACCATCTGTACTCTGCCAATCAGGTGTTCAGCTCCTCCTTCATGTTGGCGGTGGAGTTTTTGACTTTACTTGGTCCTCTCTGGAACTGTCATGGTGGCCATCTATTTAGTGGGGGCTTCATTTATAAGTCAATTCCATGTTAATGTGGGCGCTGGGGTCAATAGCTGGTCAGAAGTTACCTTAGTGCACCTGAGCTATTAAAGAAATCTTCCTTCCCAGACAATTGGAGACACCGCTGGCCATAATTCGTAGCTTCACATCAGCATCTATAGACCCTGTTAAGAGTTAGTTCCATAAATCCCTTTCTTTGTATATATTTTCCCATTAGCTCCTTTGCTTCTGTTTATTTTCTACAAATTAACTACCACCTTTTGCTTTCCCATTTACTTTGGAAGTAGTTTAAAGAAGACTCTAAAGTAATTTAAAGAACACTTATGACCTAGCCATGCATTTCACTGCTCATTGCTAGCTACCACCTAACACCTGTCTTGAATTTTAAAAATAAAATAAAAAGGCTGGGGATGTAGCTCAGTGGCAAAGTATCCCTGCATTCATTCCCCAGAGGGAAGGAGGAAGGGATGAAGGAAGGGAGGGAGGGAGGGAGGGAGGGAAGGAAGGAAGGAGAAAATTATTTTATCTAATTCATTTCATTTATTTATGTAGGTACTGGGGATTAAACTCAGGGATGCTTTACCACTGAGCCACATCCCCAGCCCTTTTTTTAAAAATTTGCAGACAGGGTCTCACTAAGTTGTTGAAGGTTTACCCTAGGTTGCTCCTAACTCAGCCTCAGGAGTCACTGGGATTACACGCGTGTGCTACCGGAGGACTGGGTATTTTTAATTATATAGTGAAACAATTTAATTTTGACCTGTGCATAGAAATACTGTAAATAGTACAATATGAATCTGGTTCTTTTGCTCACAAATTTCCATTCATTTTTTTCTAACTTAAAATTATATATGCTTTTTATTTTCTTTGATAGGACAGCGTTCATTACTTTTTGTCAATATTATGCGTAAACCTCAAAGAGCTGTATAGAGATGTACCTGGGGAAAATGCACTTTGTATTCACTTTCATTTCATTTTGTAGTCAAACTGTATAAGTAACCCTAAGTTAATAACCCTAAATATTTGTTACCCAAGTTATAATTTTTGTAATATCAACTATTTTAAGAGGACTAGCAATATATTTAATTTTATTCTCTCAAGAAAACCATATGGTCCTAGTTTCTAAACGAGAATTTTTAAAGATCAACTCGCCACTGAAAAAAAGAGCAAGGTGAAATGGGCCACTCCATCAGCAGACTGCCAGGGAGCATTTGCGACAGTGGTGGGGGGAAAGCCTATTTGAATGAAGAAACAAGCAAGCAAACAAATGGCAGCCAGAACCTGTTGCTCTGCAAAAAGAACACGCAAATCTCCTGACTGGGTGGGTGGGGAGTCTGTGTTCCCTCTCCTCACATCCCCTGACAGCCCTTCTCTGCTCTGCTCTCTGCCTGGGGAGGCTGAACCCCACAGTGAGCCTCACCGCTCCTCTGCCCTCTGGCTTCTGCTGCGATGGGCCAATGGGAGGTGCCAGCAGGCGCTCTGAGGACCAGAGGAGAAGGAGGGTGTGGAATTTATGTCTCTCACCTCCTCCCAGCTTGGGCAGTTCTGGCAGTGGCTCTATCCTTCCGCAGCTTAAACTCCTGCCAGCCAGCCTCCTGCAAGCCTCCTGCTCTCAACCAGCTGTCAAAACATCTCTCCCCTTCACACGTGGTGGTGAAGGTTTCTGTTATTGTAGGTCCCTGGGTGTCTCATGGCCTCCCCAACCCCGTCCACATCTCTGTAAATAGCCCTAGGCTGATGGAAGCCACCCAAGAGATCATCTTGTCAACCACGCTCCTCATCTTGCAACACGTGAAATTAGTCTGACCTTGACCAGTACCTCAAAAGTAGGGGTAGAATGTAAGTGTCTAGGCTCCCAATGCCGGCGATGCCTTGTTGTTGAACCAGTAGGGAAAGGGCCCTGGGCAATAGCAGTAGCTACATCCGCTGGATGGAAAGAGAGATGCAATCTTCTCATGCAGAGCTCCTGCTTCCTCCACAAAGGTCAACTCAAGTTCCACCTTCTATTTGAAACTCTCCCGGAACTGAACCCACCAAACAAAATTAAAGTGCCATAGTGTTTATTGCTTGTAAAATACCTGTGAAGATCAAGTGAGATAAGGCACGTTGCAATGCTTTGTGGAGAGTGATAGATTTACTGGTTGTTAATGGGAACCCTTAAAGAGAATGCCTCTTAGATTATATGTCTACCTTTACATGAGAGGAACATGAAAAAGATACTGAGGGAGATGTAGAAGGGCTTAGGCAGCCAGGGCAAGATGGTGAATGAGGAGGTTGGGGGCAGGTCCTGAACAAAGGAGCATCAAGAGGGTCTTCTAATGAGGTCAACCTCTTGGTTGACAAAAATGCTTGTGGACACACGCAGGGCACCCAATCAGACAGACACTTCCATACTGGTGCTCCTAAGTGGGGGATCCAATAGAAAGGCTAAAAGAAGCATGCATAGAGGGGGCACAAATCAATAATAGTGAGGCAAGTGTAGATAGGGGAGGAGATAAGGAAAGGAGGAAATTCCAGACACCATAAAAAGAACAAGCCAAAACTCCCCCACCAGATTCCCAACTCTGGGGCCCTTCTCTTCAGAGAAATCTGTCACTTTTGTAATAAACCTGCTTCTTGCTTACTATCTTCATGTCCTGTTTTCAAATTCTTTGCTGAATGGAGACAATAAACCCAGCACCCATAGATGGTAAGAATGCCACTATTTTTAACCTGTCATTTCTATTTTTGAACTTTCTTCATCAGGCTCAAATGAAGGGACTCAGCAAAGAGAGAATAAATAAACTTAAATTGGCATCAGAATTTTGGCTTCGATGTCTCTTTGGCTTAGACATCCTGGCTGTGATCTTCAATAGTCAATTTTCCTTTATTTAACAAACTAAGGATGAGTTGGTCTCAGTGGAGTCTGAACGGGTTCTGTCTGGCACACAGAGACACAGGCTTTCTGTCCGTTGAGTTCCCAGAACATAACCAGAACCTTCACTGAGTTTCCACTCTTGGCTGAATTATATAATTTCCAGCAGATTTTCCAGAACCCTCCAATGAAACAGCTTCTATAGAAAATGAGGATTTACTGAATCACATTTTTCAGAGCAAGTACCTGACTCAGAACTGGTAGAGTCAGCTTTAAGAGAGAAGGAAAATGGGAGATCTTTCCCGGAGCTATACTATAAAAGCAGCCAGCAAATACTTTGAAACTCAACTTCACAAGGAACATGTGGTTTCCAGTGCCTGAAACAGAAATGCCAGGATCCCTCAAACCAAGACAGTTCTAACAGTCACCAGCAATCAGGCATCCATTTTCCCATCCCAGCCAAGGACACTGGAACAACCTAAAGAAACAGTCTGAACAGTGAAAAATGAAGCCTCCACTAAAGTTAAATTTTCCCTTTAGAGTTTCATGAAGCAGCCAACTCGCCATCCCCAACTTCCCTGAGGGATTCCCCAGTGTGTGTCCATTGAGCAGTGAGCAGCTGCAGAAGCAGCAGATTTCTTTCATGAAGACAAAGTTCTCTCCTTCAAGTACCTGCCACTGTCCACAGAGACACCCTGGGGTTCTTGTGCAGGGAGATCTCCTTAGGCAGATTTGTCAGAGTGAACTCACTAGGCCCAGCTACTGCCTGCAGTGTGAGGTAGGTGACAGATAGGCTCAGTTGCTGCAAGCAACTGGACAAACATGCTCACCATGACCCGTATGGACAAATGATTGTTTTCATGTACGTAAATCATCATCAATGCCAGTATATTTGAAAGACAGCAGATACGCATGTGAAGATACTTCTGACTTTGAGAAGAACATAATTCATTTTTATTTACAAGTCAACCAAAAAGCAACACTGATTTTAGCTTGAATAATGAAGTGGAATGATTTAGTTCAGAGTTGGACTTTCAGAGGAGTCAGTTTTCATTCAACCTCTGTTGCTGATGTGTCCAAAGGCTAAATTATAGTTTTCTGAAGTTTAGCAATGGTCACTAGTCATTGGAATACAGACCCTAATTTATAAGTTAAGAAAATATTTGCCTTTGGAGCGGCAAAGATCAGGTGAATTTTATATGCTGTCAGAGATGATTTGGTCATTTGCCTTCTGACCAAGTGGCAACCATTTTGTCATTTTCAAAAGAATGAGGTCAGGGAATTCAGCAGCCCACCACCTTGACTAATTCTCCCCAGAACCTTGACACTGATAATGTGTCTGACCTCAAGGGACTAAGTTGAAACCATCAGATTTCAAGAAAGGTTTCATAAAGAGCTTATCCTGCTGACATTTAAGTCAGAAAACACTGCTGCCTGTACCCTTTGTATACCATATCTACATTTTTTCATTGACAATTAATCTACAGATTCAATACAATCCAAATCAAAGTCCTAAGGAAGGACTTTGATCAAAATCAAAATACCTCCTGTGACTATAGATTGTCTCCAACTTGCAATTCTTTCCCTTCAGGGTGATGCAGAAGCAGAACATATTCAGTATAAACTGCACTTAAAATTTTGAATTTTGATCTTTGCCTGATCTAGCTACATACCATACGATACTCTCTTGAGATGCTGGACAACAGTAGCAGTGAGTCACAACTCATAGTCAGTCACGTAATTACCAGGGAAAAGAACTAATATTTTACAGTGCACTTTACTGTGTTGCAAAGCTAGGAAGTTCAAGTTAAATTATTAAATGCTTTTTCTTTTTACAGTAGTGGGAATTGAACTCAGGATAACTTTACCAGTGAGCTACATCCTCATTCTTTTTATATTCTATTTTGAGACAAGGTCTCACTTAATTGCCAAAGCTGGCCTCATGCTTGCAACCCTCCTACCTTAGCCTCCTGAATAGCTGGGATTACAGACATGCAACATACATACAGCATAAATGCTTTTTGACATTATTTCAATATACAATGGATTTGTGAGGCTGTAACTCCACTGTAAGTAAGGAGCATCTGTATTGACAAACTGTAAAGTTTATTTGAAGAGACAAAAGACCCAGGTAGCCAACACAATATTAAATAACAAAATCAAAAGACTGACACTGCTTCACTTCATGACTTACTATAAAGCTACAACAATTAAGACGGTGTGGTATTGCTGAAAAATAGATAAGTAGATCAATATAGCAGAATCAAGAGCCCAGAAATAGACCCACATAAATATAGTTAACTGATATTGGACAAAGTAGCAAAGGCAAAACAATGGAGAAAAGACCTCTTTCAACAAATGGTACCAGGATAACTGGATATCCATGTGCCATAAAAGAAAAAAAAGTTGAAACTAGATATAGAACTTATGCATTTCACAAAAGTTGGATCATCCCTGGGTTTAATATACAATACCAAAGAGAGAGAGAGAGAGACACCACTACAGTTCTGAAATCAAAAACACAGATAACATAAAATATTGGCAAAGATAAGGAGCAACAGGAGCTCTCTTTTGTTACTGTCAGGAATGCAAAATAGCACTTTGAATTTTGAAGAGAATTAGATGGCTTTGCTTTTTGTTTGTTCATTTGTTTGCTTTTACACAAAACTAAACATATTCTTACCACAAAATCCGGGAACCATGCTCCTTGGTATTTATCCAGGTTGTTGAAAACTTGGGCCCCATGAAAAACTGCAGATGGAAGTTAATAGCAGCTCTATTCATAATTGTCAAAACTCAGAAGCAACCTAGACGCCATTAGTAGGTGAATGGATAACTCAGCTTTGGTACATGGAGACAGTGGAATGTTATTCAGCACTAAAAAGAAGTGCATCATCAAATCATGAAAGAACGTGGAGGAAACTTAAATGTACATTGCTAAGTGAAAGAAGGCAGGGCTATATAATGTATGATTTCAGCAATATGACATTCTGGGAAAACCAAAACTGAAGAGACAGTAAAAATAAGTCCATGGTTCCTAGAGTTTAAGGACCAGGGACATTAAGAAGTAAAACACAGAGGAATTTTAGGACAGAGAAACTATTTTGTATGGTAATATAATAGTGGATATATGTAAGTATTCATTTGTCCAAAACCATACAATGCACAACACCAAGAGTGAACCCTAATGTCAGTTATAGGTTCTGGGTGATAATTATGTCGCAACTGTATTTGTTTCAACTGGGGCAACATGAGTGGGTCTCCTTTAGCGGGGGCGAGCCTTACTGAATAAAAAAACACACACGCTCCGGGAAGCCACATTCGATGATGGTGTCTCCGATTTAATGGGACCGTGAAGCCCTTTTTATACACCAGGTGAATCAGTGAACAAAGCTTGAAACCTGATAGCCGGTGGGCGGCTCAGTCTGAGGTTATGCAGTCACACAAGGGGAGGGGGACACGAGGAAGGGTGAAGCTCTTCTGAGACAGGTGGCCCCCTGGCGGGTCCAGTCACCTGGAAAGTCTGCTCCCCAGGCATGTATGGTTCTGAGGTTTTCCTCAGGAATGCCCTGTTCTGCAGCCTAGGAGAACATGTGGCTCAGTGGTTTCTTCCTACATCCCCACAAATAATAATATGTCAATGTAGGTTCATCAATTATAAGAAATGTACTACTCTGGTCATGGAAGTTGTACATCTGTTTGTTGTGCAGGGTGTATATTGGAACCTCTGTAACTTCTATAATTTTTCTGTGAATGTAAAACTGTTGAAAAATATGAAGTTAAAAAAAAAACAAAACCTCAAGGAAGGTCTCTATCAGGTGCCCCATATCCTCAAGAATGAGAATAAGCCAGGTATAGAAAGAACAAGAGAGATGAGGCACAAAGGCTCTAAGGTAAGAACTTTTGAGTGTTTGAGGGAATTAAAGGAGGTCAGGAGTGAATAGCATCTGCAGGATGTTAGCAGAGAAATTGAGTACAAAGAGTTTGTAGACAAAGGCAGAGGGCAGCTCCAAAAAGGCTTTATAAACATATTTAGGATTTGAGATATTATTTTAGATATAATGGGAATTTTTTGAAAAGTTTCAGAGAGAAGATGGCATGATACAAATGACATTTTAAGGATATCTTGCATTTTATGAAGAATAGATCCATGAACAACAATGGATGGCACCTATTTTCATAAACCGAGAAGAGGTTGTGAAACTGGGGGCTTAGTGCACATATTAGATGTAAGATAGCAGACCTTTGGGGGGCAGAGGCAGCTGGCAGGAAATGCATCCATGTGGTTCATGAGAGAGGACTTGCCTATTAGAAAAATTATAAATCTAGAATAAAACTTCTAGTACATACTACATACATGTACTTCCTCATTTAGATAAAGATTCAATTACTTGAAACGCCTTTACTCATTTGATTATCAAGTGGAGCATCCTAATTCTAATATTCTTAGATATCCAAGCCATGAAAGTCATTCAGATACAATTTCATTAAGCAAAAAAAATTGCAGATTTAATTTATATTTCCTTTGCATTCATATATCTCCATACAACTATCTTGAGTGACCTCTGTAGAAAAATATAGGATTCCTATATTTGAAACTATATCACCCAGAATACTTATCATCAATATATGCCCTACTCACATTATTAAATAAATCTTATGTTCATGAGTCATTGCAATAGCTGAGAGACAATATGCACAACCCTATCAGCATGTTAACATGCTATTTGTGCAAACTATTTGGCAAATATGAGTCACATATCATAGGTTCAATGGACCTTTTTCATTTAAATTTAGGCATTTTAAGAAATAACTGAATTAGATGCACACAGATCATAGGGAAGAAATTATAGAGAACCACTGTTTACTAAATGTAATTGTACACATGATAACAAAAGAACAACACAACAGTCTCATAAAACTCTGAAATAGTTAGAAAATTTTCTGTAACATACGTTAGTCAGTTTTTCATGGCCATGACCAAGACCAAAATACCTGACCAGAACAACTTAAAGGAGGAAAAGTTTATTTTGGGTCACTGTGTCAGAAGTCTTAGTTCATGGTTAGTCAAGTCCATTGCTCTGGGCCAGAGGTGAGACAGAATATCATGGCAGAAGGGTGTGGTGGAGGGAATCTACTCAGCTCATGGCTGGCAAGAGGGAGTGGGGAGGAGCCAAGGACAGATGTAGTCCCCAAGGCCATGTCCCCAGTGACTTACTGCTTCCAGTCATGCTCCACCTATCATTTTCAACACCTCCCAGAAAATCCATTCAAAATATTAATCCATCAAGTGGATTAATACACGGATGAGGTCAGAGTCCTCATATTCCAATCTTTTTGCCTATGAGCATTGCTGCATAGCTTAACACATGAATTTTTGGGGGGTGGGGGAGGCATTCCAGATCCAAACCATAACACAGCCTTTGCTTCCCTTTTTCTACAGTTTTGCATTTCTCTAACAGATGGAAGTATAGAAGTTTAAATCTGGAGTAAGTTTATCTGTAATCCCACTATAGAGGGTTCTTTCTGTCAATATATGTGGTCTGTTCCCTGCTATAGAGGTTTTTTTTTTTTAATTTTTTTGAAAAAGTTTTGGTGGTACTCAGGATTGA
The DNA here is from genome assembly GCA_020662805.1 of Glaucomys volans. Classification (NCBI taxonomy): domain Eukaryota; kingdom Metazoa; phylum Chordata; class Mammalia; order Rodentia; family Sciuridae; genus Glaucomys; species Glaucomys volans. Next base: position 25,797 of record JAJEJO010001421.1, read on the forward strand.
ACACAGGGCCCCCCCACATGCTAGGTAAGCACTCTACCACTGAGTTGCATATCAAGCCCCTGCTGACCTTGAAATCTGCATTATTTTGTAATTCAGGGGAAACTACACACCCTTCAAACTACTCCAAGCTCTTAATAGCTTATTCACATGTGAGAACATATGAAGTAGGCCTTAGTTTGTATTTTAGAAAACTGACATGATATATTGAGCCCTCCTGTTATGGTTTGGATATAAGGTATCCCCTGCAAGCTCATGTATGAGATGATGTAACAATGTTCAGAAGTAAATGATCAAATTATGAGAACTGTAACCTAATGAGCAGATTAATCCATTTGATGGATTAATAATTTGAAAGTACTATTGTACTGGGAGATAACTGTAGGCAGGTTAGGTATAGCTAGAAGAAGTATGTCAATGGGGAAGTACTTTTGGGGTTGTCAATGACCCGATTGACCTACTTGGGCACCTCACTTGCTCTCTGTTTCCTGGCAACCATGAGGTGAGTAGCTGTCCTCTGTCATGATGTTCTGCCTCACCTCAGGCCCCGAGCAATGGAGTCAACTAACCATGAACTGAACTTCTGAAAATAAACTTTGCCTCCCCTAAATTGTTCTGGTTAGATATTTTGGTAACAGCAACAAAAATCTAATATACTTCCTTTTCTTTTGTTTAAAAACTCTAAGTTAAAACGTTCACAATCGGGGCTGGGGTTGTGGCTCAGTGGTAGAGTACTTGCCTAGCATATATGAGGCACTGGGTTCAATCATCAGCACCACATATAAATAAATGAGTAAAATAAAGATCTATCAACATCTGAAAAATTTTTTAAAAATTTTAAAAAATGTTCACAATCATAAGAGAGATAAATTTAAAGAACAATTGGTTGGACCACCTACAATTTTCCATAAAGTCCTTCCTTAGCAAGAATTTGGTGTGGGCGGGGAAGGGGGACTTGATTATTTTCTTCCTGTGTTAAAAAAAGCAAAATCCTTGATTTTTACCAGTTCTCATCCATACTGATTCACACATTCACTTAGTAAAACTAAATGAATCCATAAGCAAATTAAATCAATTGATTTACAAAATATACCAATAAGCAGGTCCAAGTTTCAAAAATGCTTGAAGACATTTTCATAAGTTGTTTTCAGAGGGTGCCTCCAAGAGATTTCTATATAAACCAGTTTTTGTTTTTCTGTAATACATCAAATTTTGGTTTTGCTCTCTGCCGTCACATTGATAGAAATTATTAATTAGTCAATTAAGATAGCCCACAGTGCCGGGGGCGGTAGAGCACGCCTATAATCCCAGTGGCTCGGGAAGCTGAGGCAGGAGGATCACAAGTTCAAAGTCAGCCCTAGCAATGATGAGGTGCTAAGCAACTCAGTGGGATCCTGTCTCTAAATTAAATACAAAATAGGGCTGGGGATGTGGCTCAGTGGTCGAGTGCCCCTGAGTTCAATCCCCAGTACACCCTGAAAAAAAAAGATAGCCCACAGTATTTTCTTCTCTCCTGTCCTAAATAAAACAAACTGGCTTCTCTGAATTTGATTAATATTTAAACATAGCAGGAGGAAGGAATGGGGAACTGGGGGGTAGGGATAATTCAACATTGATATAGACGGCCCTGTGCCCAACTTTGGGCCTGCCAGTTCTGAGATCTTTGTTTGGATAAAACTAAAGAAGTTAGGCAATATAAAGGATAATAGACAATAGATAGTGACTTGTATTGGAAACAGAGTATATCTATGGGGAAGAGATCTTATGGGCTTGAGGAAACTAGGTTTAGAAGATTGAAATTCTTTCACTAGAGAGGGGAAAAAGACTATTCCTGCTACCATGCATGTGATATTGTCACAGAAAGAAAAGGAAATGGAAGGATTTAAGCTGCATTGTTAAAAATACAAACATCCATAGCCATTCCTTAAGACGTTAAAGTGTAAAAACTTAAATGGCTCTCCAATTAGTTTTGGATGAAGTCTTAGTCTGTTTGGGATGCTATAACAAAATATCATTGACTGGGGCTGGGGATATAGCTCAAGTTGGTAGAGTGCTTGCCTTGCAAGCACAAGGCCCTGGGTTCAATCCCCAGCACTGCCAAAAAAAAAAAAAAAAAATACCATTGACTGAGGAACTTATAAACTAAGCAAATTTATTTTTCATATTTCTGGATGGTGTGAAATCCACATTATGGCACCAAAAGATTTGGTGAGGTTCTGGTGAGGTCACTTCCTGGTTCCTAAATATATTTCCCTGTGTCTTACATGGTAGAAGGGGCAAGACAGCTCCCTGGAACCTCTTCTTGAGGGCATTCATCCCATCCAGAGGGCTCCACTTTCGTGATTTAATGATCTCCAATCCCTACCTCCTAATACCATCATATTGGTGGTTAAGTTTCAATATTTGAATTTTAGGAAGACATGAACATTCAGATCACAGCAGTTGTTAATCAATTATTTTTTCATCTAATGCTGCACTTAGTTTGGGCTACTTGATGTTTCAGCTTTAAATGAATTAAAATTACATTTGAATTAAATGCTTAAATGAAGATTCTCTACCACTTTCATCTCCACATAAGGACAGGAAAGTACAGTTCAAACTTCGGTTTATATGTTATTACACTGATACATGGTAGAGAGAGATGATATGTATATTCTTATACATACACACATACATGGAAATAAAGGTAATATAGCTATCATGGACTGAGGTTGTAGCTCAGTGGTGGAAGCGCTTGTCTTGCATGTGTGAGGTACTGGGTTTGATCCTCAGCACCACATAAAAATGAATAAATAAAACAAAGGTATTGTGTTCATCTGCAACTAAATTTAAAAAAAAATTAGCCATCATTTACCAAGAACCTACTATGAATTGGGCTTTTTGTATATAGTATGTCTAATCCTCACAAAGTAATTAATAGTGTGTCCATCTTACAGATGTGAAAACTGAAGTTCAGAAATGTTAACTGGCTGGTTCAAAGACACAGCTATTAAGTGGGCCCAGTACATTTTGACCTAAATGTAGGGAGCCAAAATCCATTAACTTTTCCACTCTATTGCATGTATTCCCCATAATTCCTCCTTATGAGCAGAGAAGCCAAGCAAGCATTAGGGCTGAAGTGAACACCCCCTTTCATCTTTCTGCTACCAACATAAGGATTTCCTCCCTAAAACTTATTTTGAATTGAAATCAGAGAGCTAATATTTACTATATAATAGTACATAATTTAAAGGAATAAACAGACAAGTATTGGGTTCAATTGAATTTCATTTGTCTTATTTCTTCAGGCAGATAGTGTTTTTGATTTAGGTGACAGAACACATTTATAGAAATGAGGAATCATTTGTTTATGGTAGTGATAAGTAATAGTCATTTTTCCTCTCTTAACACAGGCAAATGTGTAGTCTCAAAATCCAAAGATTAATAGAAAAGTGAAAAAAAAAAAGTCCTGAATGCCCAGTTATCCAAATAAAAGAGGAATATCACAGTATCACAAGACCACAAGGATTTGTTTATCATTTGTCTACCTGGGACACTGTCAGTGATATTCAGGTTCAATCCCCTTGGTCTTCTCATAATGTCTGCCAGTGCTCTTAAGGATTATCTATTTCTACTGAATAACCAGCAGCAAGTGTGCTAATCAAGAAGAAAAGGAAGCTGCCTTTGGTGATGAAAATTGCTTTCCAGTGACTGATTGTGCTAATCAATCTTCAGCTAGGAAATCAGGTCAATAATTCCACAACATTGATGTATACGTGAAGAAAGACAACTGCTACTCAGAACACAGAAAAGCAGCTTTTGAGAAAATGCTGTAGGACAAATAAGCTTGGGAAGCACTGCTAGAAGTTATGAAAAAGAAAAACTGACTTCCCTCTGTGGATTCCTGTATTTCTCACTTGTATTTGATCAGATTCCTTGTTTTGTTTTGTTTTTTCAGCAATGCTAATGTAAAGAAAGGCAAGTCCCTAAAAGATTGGTATGACTAGCATTATGCTCCTGAAAAGGACTCTTGCAGCAGTGTGAAAGCTAGAGGGGAGAGGTAGGGACAGCAAATCTGATCAGTGAGGGGTTGTGGTGCCAACAAATAGATTAACGGTAAAAGGATAACCAACTCAGGAGATATGGAGACCCGAGCTAGACAACTCTATCCTATTTTAAAAATCATGACTACAATATGAAATAGATATTTTCTCATGTAAAATTGTTTTTGTCAAAATTTGGATTAGTGTTCACTGTTGGCCCCAGTTCCCAGGCTCCAACACACTAGGCTTGGCCACTTGTTTCAATATGCCAATCAAAAAGACCAGCAGTAGTGAAGGGCAGGAAAGGAGCGTTAAGCATGGGCAGGCCAGGAAGAGCAGACATAGGGATACAGTGACCAAAGATCTATCTTCAAGGGGCTGGCAGAAACTTTGAGATTTTATTAAAAAAAAAAAAAAAGGCAAGCATTTGGGCTGCAATGGCTGGGGGGGTTTGCATAGCTGGCAGAGTAGATCATCTTGGTCAGGCCATGGACAAGTCAGTCTTTATCTCAGGGCTGGTTCTGGAAAGTTCTGAGAAGGTCATCAACACTTAGGGTTTGATTCAGTTCCCATTGTGAGATGATTGCTCCTGATTAGGGAGGCAGCCTCAGTTCCATCATGGGATAATTGTTCCCTCTTAGTGGGCAATTTCATCATGATGGAGTGATCTGTTCTGTGATGCTCACCATTGTTTGGGGGGTAGTTTCAGTCCCTTATCACAAAGGTGCTTATAAATCAGAACTTTGGTTCCTGGAATCCAAGGTAACTTCAGAAGGAAGTGGTTCTGAAGGAAAAATAAAGTTAAAGGGGCAAATGGAGTCAGAGAAAGACAAAATGGAGTCAGTTAGGTCAATGACTAGATTAGGTCAATGACAAGGCCCTTCTTCAATACCACTAGAGGTGTGTTATTTTTTATTTGTTCTTTTCCCTACATATATAAAACATTTTTGTTTTATTTGAATATAGTATTTCTGATTGCACATGTTCGATAATTTATTCAATGGTTTGGTCTCTTTAGAAAACAGATGAAAGGCATGAATGAGAAAAGCATCTACAATGAAAATGTTTTTTTAAATTCCTTAAATCCAATTCTGACCAATGATTAAGGAAGTATCAACCTTTAAGGAATCCACCACACACCCCCACATACCCTCATTCCCCAAAGAGAGCTATGACTACTTGTCTAAAAATAACAGTGATTTTGTAAAATCACTCTATGTCCATTTACTAAGGAGAGCCACTATTGTGGACTTGTTCCAACTTTACTGCACTCTATACAACATAAGGGATGTCTCCTAGTGATTCTGAGTAGAAATACCAGGTTATATGCTTGTTAATTTGAATATCCCAGATTGAGTGGCATTCGCCATAAGATGGCATAAATATGCTAAATAGGAAAGTGAATAAATTTTTAGAGGTTTTTTCATGGTTAAGGAGTACAGAATACTTTAAAATTACAGTGCACAATCCTATTTTAATTTTTCTACCTCGCTTATATTCTCAGGGAGCTTTTTAATATGCTAGAAGCTGGGACCCAATAAACCTGAGCAGCTGCTAAATATTCACAAAACCTGTAAAAAATAAACATTTGCAAAACACCAAGTGTTTATGAAGAAATGGTGCAACCAAAGCTCTATTTCATACAGCACTGATAAAAAATATAGGTTGGAAAACTGAATGTTTGTGTTCCCTCAAAATTCAAATGTTGAAATCCTAATCCACGATGTTATGGTATTTGGACATGATTCCTTTGGGTAGGATGAGTGCCCTTATAGGAAGAGACATGAGAGCTTTCTTTCTCTCTTCTCTCTGCCATTTAAGAATACAAGAAGTTCTCTGTCTGCAAATCTAGAGGAAGGCCTACACCAGAACCCAATCATGCTGGCACCCTCATCTTGCATTTTCCAGCCTCTAGACCTGTAAGAAATAAATTTATGTTGTTTAAGTCGCCCAGTTTATGGTATTTTGTGATAGCAGCCTGAATTAAGACAGCGTTGCCCAATTAAAGAGAATACATAATTCCATTTCAGAATAAAGCTTGCACGTAGGCTATCAACAATGCTTATAAGAATATTCTTAGTGGCATTGTTCTTAAAAGCAAAAAATGGAACCAGAGCAAATGACATTCCATAGGAGTACCATAATATGCACTTATGGTATGAATATACATTGGAATATTATACAACAGAAAAAATGAACAGCAGGTGCCTGCATCAGCACAGATAAGTTCAGAACAGTCACAGAAAAAGATGTTCTGTAGTCTTATATTCATAGAGCACTAAATGAAATAAAGCCAAATAGTTCTTATGGTAAAAATACAAAATAAAAGCAAGAGAATAATTAATGTACATTTTTGGACCATAAGACATTTAGGCTGAAGATAGAGAAGGGAGACCAACAAATTGCACATGGGATTCAGAGGTGCTGATAACACTCTATTCTAAATTTAGGAATGAGTCCCTGAGTGCTCAGTTAATTGTCATTGATTCTACTTATATACCCCCTTTATAAGTATGCTGTGTTTCATAATAACACCTGTAATCGTCAAGAGCAATAACTTTAGGATTGGTACTTGGCTCGGAAGCTGGAGCTGTCAGATAGGGAATTGCTTCTCTGGAATGAAGGAATTCATTTGCACTATTCATTGTGATTTGGGTATGACACCCTCTAAGGACCCACCACCCTGCAGTACCAGTACCCACCTCAGCCATGCCCAACAGTGTTTTCACAAAGTTGGAAGGCTGTGCACAAATCCAGTGGAAACTCTTTAAAATAGAAAAAGACAGAAAGAAAAAAAAAGACTTAAACTGAAAAATTATCTACCACAGCCAAGCCATGGGAGAACGCCTGAAGGCACCCTTCAGAACACAGGTGAGGCCATGTTCACCTTGTTTCTTGGCAGCTACTGCTTCTCAGACAATTTTCTGCATTCATCTCTCCCCTCTCCACTGTGAACTTTCTTGATCATCTCACTCCTTTAGTCCCATCTGTCCCCCATATTCTGTATCACAGGAGATGTCTCTGAAGAGGGATCCCAGGAGTTCCCAGAGGAGAACTCGGGACTAGTGGGGTTCTTGGCATATGTGATAGAAAAGAATTTCAGCATGAGCCAGACAAAGGCATAGAGAGAGGTTTACTTAGGAAGGTGGATACACATTCAAGGGAGAATGAATGCTGTGTCAAGAGTGAGAAGCAGCCCTGACTTGGGGTATTTATAGAAGGGCTGTATTTATATTTATAGAAGGGCTGTATCAGGGGCCAGAGTGGAGGTGGATCCGGGTGGAGCTGCACAATTCCGCGCCAGTTTTCCTGCGCTTGCGTATTTCCCTCAATTTACAAGGGCATAGGCCAAGGGCATGAACCAAGGTTTACCAACTGTGTTTTCTGCATTTTAATGGTTTATGGGTGCTTCCTTTAAGATTCAGTATTTCTCTCTCTTTATCATAAATCCTTATCTCATTTGGATTTTACTTCTTGGTCTGGCACCTTAGTGTTGAAAATCTGTTTATATGTTGCCCCCGGTTTCTCCCCAGGATTCAGCCCCTTGCATTTCTTTATCTGCATTCACTGCATGGCTCAAGCATGGGGGAAGCCCTGACCTAATGCCAAAACCTTTTCAACCTGCTTTTTCATGATGGAGGAAGGGACATACACACCTGCTTTCGTTTAGATATTTTAACTGCATATTTACATGATTTTCATAATTTAAAGAAGCTGGATTAAGGTAAGCACAAATATTGTCCTACTGCAGTAGTCAAATGGATAAAATTAATGATAAAACTATAAGGAATTTTTCTAAGGAATGTACCTGTAGATGGAATTTTGGTTGAATCAAAGCCTAAAACAAAAAAAAAAAACTTAAATGCAGATAGAATACTGCTTTTTAATGCAAATCAGTTTCTTTACATCCATAGCTTCTTTAATTTGCAAAGAAGAGATTAAATAAATTTATTACCCTACTTAGAAAGGTAACTATATAATCATTTTATATTTCATCTAACAACACTTCATAAAATTGGGTTTATGATCTTTTCAATAGCTCTGTATGTAAACAAGGTCACATTCTTTTTTTTTTTTTCTTTTCTGGTACTGAGGATTTAACCCAAGGATGCTTTACCATTAAGCTACATCCCCAGCCCTTTTTATTTTTTATTTTGAGACAGGGTCTCACTAAGTTGCTGAGATGTTCTAAATTGACATCCTGGCCACAAACTTGTAATCCTCCTGCCCCAGCCTCCTGGGTTGCTGGGATTACAGGTGTGCATCGCCACCATGCCTGGCTTATCTCTTTTTGTTTTCTCAAATTGTATTGCTTAGAGCTTCACATCTCCTGAAGAGCCATATGCCCACTCTCCCCTTTATGAGACTTTTCATTAGCAAGAAAAGTCGAGTTTACTTGGTCCCAGGAAATCAACTTTCCTCCCCAAAGCTATGCACACTGAGAGCTAGGAAGTCCAGTTCTAACATCATTGTGTTATTTTCATGTGGAGTCATAGCTGGGCTCTTGTTCTCTGATAGCTAATGCTGCTTGTTCACTACTGAGGTGAGGTCTTTGTGGTCTGGACACTTTGTAAGATGCAAGGGGACCCTGATCTAGGGCTCCAACTTTATTAGTGTGTGTGTGTGTGTGTGTGTGTGTGTGTGTGTGTGTCACATTCTCAATCCTTGTGCTTCCATGTAAAATGAGACCCCCTCAAAGTATGGACATCTATTCACAAATTTTGTGATAATAAGCCAGAAACACTTCCTTTGTATAAGGGTTCAATGATGAAAGTTCCCCCAGTATCTTTCAGGGTTCAGTCATGGTGTTATATTCTGTGGATTTTGACAAATGAATGATGATACATATCCATCATCATATTATCAAACAGAATGATTTCAATGCCCTAAAAAATTCTCTGTGCTATACCTTTTCACCCCTCCTTCCTCTCTAATGTCCTTGAAAACTGCTAATCATTTTATTATCTCTATAGCTTCACATTTTCCTGAATGTCGTATAATTGGAATCATTCATTTGGTTGATCCACAGATGTAGAACACCTGGATACCAAAATCTAACTGTAATGCAGCATGAGCTCTTTGTTCACACACATATTTTCAGAAAATTTAAATCATATTCTTTTTAAAATTTTATTTGTTCTTTTTAGATATATATGACAGTAGAGTATATTTTGACATATTCATACAAACATGGAGTATATTTTATTCTAATTAGGATACCTGTCTTGTGGTTGTACATGATATGGAGATTCACTGTGCTATACTGAATCACATTCTGACTTCAAAAATATGTGAGGCTGAGGTTGTGGCTCAGTGGTAGAGTGCTTGTCTAGCGCATGTGAGGCACTGGCATCCATTCTCAGCACCACATAAAAATAAATAATAAAAAAAATAAAGGTATTGTGTCCATCTCCAACTAAAAATACTTAAAATTGTGGATCAGATAAGAGACAAAATATGACAAAAAGGGAAAAAGCAACAAAAATGTTTAATATTTTTAAATAAGAAAAGGTTATTATGTACACCTTTTTTAGAAATGCCCTTTTATTTCTATTGTTTTCATCCTCTCCCGCCCTTTCATATAGCATTTGGGGTTTAGGAGTAAACATTGAAAAACAAAACATACAAAGAGACCATGAGATTATTAGAAGGATAACATAAATGAATGTAGAATTAAGAAGCATGCAATAACTGAGAGTATTTTACAGCAATTCAATCAAAAATTAAGACCAGGCCCTTTTTAATAATTGCTACTTTAACTTTGCATTAATAGATGAAATCAATTGCTTTAATAAACTAAAACTCTTTATTCTATTTGTTTTCATTAATATTATTTTATGTTGCACTCAGAAACTTGAGAATCAATCAAAATCAGACTTGGTTCTTCTCTCTGAGCATTTTGCTTCTCTTTAAAAGAAGCTTTTTTTAAATGTATTTCTCGACAATCATGAACTTTTAGAGCACATATGAATTCATATTATGGAAAATTATGTGCCCCTCACCAAGGCACAAAAATTATTTAAAAATATTACCAAAAGAATGTTAAGAAATGAAATAAAAGTGAAAATTAGTTGGTGAAAAGACTCAAATCATTAAAAAATAAATATCAATAGGCACAGAAAGCATCAAAGTGATAAATGTATTGAGGAAATATAGTTATTTGAATTGCATATGATTCTGCTTTATCTTTCTTGCTTTACCAAACTTTATGCTTTCTTCTCAAGTAATAGTTCTCAGAAATCACAGCTTCACTGTACATTCTAAGGTGAAAGTCAAAATATAGAACCTTGGTAATGATCACCCTAATTTTATACCAGCTATGAAAAATTGGTCCCTGCAAGGGTTACCACCTTGTCTTTCAGTCTTATTGCCAACTCTGTTAGTCGATGACTTTCATTTCTGTTCTATTTTTTACCTTGACCTACCAACTATTCATATTAGTTGAGCTTTTATAGTCTTTTATTTAAAGTAAATTTTCCTCATCTTCCACTTTAATTTTCTCTCCATTATCATAATATCTCAATTCCACCCAGAATAAAGTTTCCAACCCGATAAACTGGAGAGATGAAAGCTGCTTCCAGGGTCTGAGCCCACTGAAACAGCTCTTAAATAAGGCTGAGCTATGGGAGGGCTGGGTACCATCTCTAGTTTGAATGCCATGACTTCCCATCATTCTTATCTAGTTTCCATGGATTTACCTACATAAATGCTTCTTAATTTGCTCGAAGTCTTTTGATGGTTCTCCAGTGACTGAATGATTTTCATTGCCAATTTCACCTGTCTCTCTAAGGGAGAGACTTCTCCAGGCTCTTTATACACTGACTGGAAATCCTACCTTCCTTGGAGTCTTAGAGAAATTTTTGAAGTTTCCTAGGAGAAGCATTATTATTTATCTCCAGATGAAGATTAACATTATTACAGATGCATGAGGTGAAGTGAGAATCATAGCTCTCAAAAGCAGTAGTACAACAAAACAAGGTCACATAGAACTATTGAATCAAGAATGCATGGACACGAGCCGGGCGTGGTGGCGCATGCCTGTAATCCCAGCATTTGGGAGGCTGAGGCAGGAGGATCTCGAGTTCAAAGCCAGCCTGAGAAACTTAGCGAGGCCCTAAGCAACTCAGTGAGACTCTGTCTCTAAATAAAATACAAAAATAGGGCTGGGGATGTGGCTCAGTGGTGGGGTGCCCCTGAGTTCAATCCCCGATACTCCCCCCCAAAAAAAGGGACAGACACTAACTGAAACAAACAAAGCTTACCCACCATTATCAATGGAACCAAAATCAGTGGCTAATAGAGCCTGCTGAGAAGAAGACATGAGAAAACCATTGTTCTTCTGGTTACCACATAATGTTTTAAAGAGTAGGGTTTAAAATGGTAAATTTTTGTTCTCTTAGCAGCTCTTTGATACAACTACTTGGAGTAGAGTTTAAGCCCTGAGAGTTCTGAGAAAATGAGTTAGATCAGTGTTTCTCAAACTTTAACTTGTACATAATCAGAATGTCTGAGATGGGGCCAGAAATCAGCATTCCTGGTGACCTTCCCAGAGAAATTAGTACTACTGGCATCTGCACTTCAGATAGCCAGTGGTTAGAGTATTGGAAATGGAAAGCACTGAATAAGCAAATGGGGACAGGAGGCGGGGGATCTGCGCGTGAGGGAGGGGTGGGACTGACAGAGATGAGATAGATGTGGGTTCAGATGAGGCAAGCAAGATGTGGAGGGTTTTACTTTCCATAGTATAACACTCCTTCCTTATAGTTTCTACAACAGTCAAAAAGTTTTGTGATTCAGAACTATCCAATACTAGGGAAAGAACAGTCTTTTTAACAAGTTACTGGGAAATATGGATATTCATATACAAAATAAGGAAATTGGATGCATACCTTACTTCCTATAAAAATTAACTCATAAAGAATGAAAAGCTGAAATGTTCAAGCTGAAACTACAAAAATTAGAAGAAAATGTGGTGGAGAGATTCATGAAATTGAATTTGGCAAGGATTTCTTGAATAGGACACCAAAAGCACAGGAAACAGAAGAAAAAATAGATTAATTGGAATTCATCAAAGTTTAAAACTTTTGTACATCAAAGGACACTATTAAGAGAATAAAAACCCCATTCTGGTGAATATATGTATCTCATAAAGAATATATAAATAATTCATAAAACTCAACAATAACAAACAAACAAAAAGTGGGCAAAGGACTTGTTTTAGTCAATTTTTTCACTGCCATGACCAAAGGACCCAACCAGAACAACTGTAGAGAAGAAAAAGTTTATTTAAGAGCTCATGGTTTCAGAGGTCTCAATCCATAGATAGCAGGCTCCATTTCTCAGGGCTTAAGGTGAGGCAGGAAATCATGGCTGAAGAGTGTGGTGGAGGGAAGCCGCTTACATGGTGATCAGAAAGCAGAGAGAGACTCCACTCTCTAGATATAAAATATATACCCCAAAGTCACACCCCAATTCCCATCTCCTTCAGCCACACCCTACCATTTCAATTAATCCCATCAGGGATTAATTCACTGATTGGGTTAAGACTCTTACAACCCAATCATTTCTCCTCCAAACCTTCCTGCGTGGTCTCACATGGGAGCTTTTGGGGGACACCTTACATCCAAACCATAACAGGACTTGAATAAATATTTCACCAACATCACTAATTAGGGAAATGCAAATCAAACCTACAATGCGATAGCACTTCATACCTGTTAGGAATGCTAGTATAAAACCAAAAAAAATTAATAATATCAGACTCTGCTTGGCTCGAGGGAAAATTTCTGGAGTTTTTCATGTGGTGATGGTGGCTGCAAAACAATGTGAATGTTCCTTTTTTAAATTTTTTATTTGTTCTAATTGTACATGAGAGTAGAATGCATCTATACATTTTGATAGTGTGAGTATTCTTAATGCATTGGATTATATACTCAAAGGGGGTTAAAAGATAAATTTTATGTGATATATATTTTGCCACGATGCAAAAAAATATATGTGCTGTTCTTTGAATTTTTTCCCTAAAATATTGTGAAGGGGCTGACATTTGCACCTAAATTTGTTAAGGGGACATAGCTGAACATTTAAATTCATGTAGAACCAGACACACAGATGAACACAAGAAATAAAAATTTGGGAAAAGTATTTGGACTTTGAAGGAATCATGGAATTTAAGGTTTAAGCAAAGTTTACCTAAGTCTTTCAAGGGTTAAGAAACACTAGTTACCATCTAGATTACAATAATATAATGATTATTATTAGTGTTTACCATGTCAGGCATTACACCTATGTAAAATCATAAATTGTTTCTTTAACCCTCACTACAAGCCACTGACATAGGTATCACCTCATTTTATACAGGATTAAATATCTCATTTTATACAGGGTTAAATACATGCCACAGCTACATCACTGAGTAGGTTCCAGAGCAAAAAAAATTTTTTTGTACCAAGGATTGAATCCAGGGGTGCTTAACCACTGAGCCACGTCCCCAACCCTTTTTATATTTTTTTTAGAGACAGGGTCTCACTGAGTTGCTTAGGGCCTCGCTAAGTTGCTGAGGCTGGCTTTGAACTCGAAATCCTCCTGCCTCAGCCTCCCAAGCGGCTGGGATTAGAGGCATGTGCCACCATGTCTGGCACCAGAGCAAATATTTTAAGGTTAGTCTTGTCGAACCTAGAAACAGTTCCCATCCCCTTGTGTAGGAAATACTGGTACTTTGTTTTTTTAACCAAAGAGCAGACATGGTGAAAAAAGAGTGAAACAGACAGGCTAAAGAAAATTAGGAGAAAAATGATTCAGGGAAGATAGAAGAATGACATAAAGCACTGATCTTCATATTGTTTTGATCTTTTTCCACTCATGTTCATATGGACCTGAATGAGCTGACATTTGGAATTTTGACAGACTGCAGACATATCCTTCAATGCTACTTAGTCATTTTACAGACTAATTTTGAAAGGTGAAATCTAGAGGTGAGAATTACACTGAAATAAAATCCTAAGAGGGTCTTTTAACCACTAGCTTCAATCCCCTAGCACTGCTGATATTAAAAACCATCTTTTGGAAACCCTAGAGAGTAATAGCTCAAATATATTCTTCTAGTTTTAAGTATGAGTATAAGTTGCTCCAGGTATCCTTGCTACTTAATCCTTTTTAACTTCAGTTTTTCATTCAATCTATGTTGAGCCTCACTGTACTTGAGATATATAATTTGGGGCACATTTTTTCCCCACTGTGAAATGAGTCCTTCAGGCCACAAAGGAGAGGAGGGACCCACACTTTCCAAGGAAGGAGAATTTTCTGACACTACAGACTCAGTCCCTATCAGGAGAACACTGGAGAAGCTCTCTCAGCTACAACAGTTTTGAGACATTTATATTACAAAACTTAACACACGAGAGAACACAATAGTGCCAATCATGATGAATGAATCTATTGTTAAGTTGGGAAATGAACACTGAAGCACTCTCCTTTGGAAAGCTGTCTAAGCAGGTATTAGAATTTTCCATCTAGTTGCAAGTACCTCCATTCAAAAGGCCGACTGGGCGTGGTGGCACACACCAGTAATCTCAATGACTCAGGAACCTGAGACAAGAGGATCATGAGTTCAAAGCCAGCATCAGCAACTTATCCAGGCCCTATGGAACTTAGCCATACCCTGTCTCAAAATAAAAAATAAAAAAGACTGGGGATATAGCTCAGTGGTAGAGCACCCCTGAGTTCAATCCCCAGTACCCTGACCCCACAAATTGTCTCTATGAAAATTCACCAAGAAGTACACAAAGATGACTTAAGACTAAAACTTACAGTCATGGAAGAAGCTTGGCTAACTAGTCCCAAGGGCAGCAGAACAGGGTGATTAATTCCCTATGATATCTCCTGATGATCCCTTTCACATCTACTTTAATTTCTGTGGTCTGTGCCAAGTCAACATCTGAATCGTGATTCAACAGTAAGCCCCTTGAAGTTCCACCCAGCATAATCTAACCTTCTCATCCTACCAAGTTTCAACTACTCATGTTTGGTAGTTCAGGGACACCAAGATGGCAGAGACAGAGTATTGGAAAGAAGCCACTGGAGGTAAAGACAAGGAGAGGAATCCTGCCCCTGTTTACAATAAATCCCATTACCATGCAACTCCTACCACTGAGGACATTACCATGATAATTCCCACTGAGGACTTAACACCTTGACAATTTCTGCCACAGATTTGGTATTTTCAAATGACCAATGGAGGTGAAGTGGACAGTATTCTAATTAGGTTTTCTAAATTTTAACAGACGGGGTGGGGATTAGAAAATATTCTAATCAGATATCATAAGGTAACCAGTGGGAGAAAATAGAGTAAGATCTTCAATCAGGTCCTTATAGGATAGAGAATTCCCCACAGTTCATGATATAAGACCCTAATTTCCAGACATTGGAGCCTTGAGACTCTCACTCAGCCCACTCCACTCTAACCAATGAAGTGCTATCTTCACTTTCAATAAATCTGTACTTTATCTGTTACTTCTATGTGTCTGGCTCAGTTTTTGGTTTGTGACTCCTAGGCTTCAACCTGGACTTCAACTGGACATCCCAATGGTAACGTACAGGGTAAGCACTTCTGAGCTTGTCTGTGTTCCATTTTCATCTTAGTTCCCAAGCACAGAGCACTTGGCAACAGATACAGAAATGAAGTAAGACACCGATGGAGTCCAAGGATAACTGAACGTCTGTTAGGATGAGAATATGTTGGTAGGAGTGTACTTGTTTCAGAGTCAACCAAAGTTTCAACTTATAAAAACAAAGGAACAACAATATCAATAATGCAATCATGTGATATTTGAAACCCCTAGACCTGGTCATTTTTCACATATCTCTAAGTGAATAAAATTAAATATAAATATGAAGAAAAAATTGTGCTTATAGGTGATTTTTATTAAGGAAATAAGTACTTGAAAAAGATGGAAAAGCTATTTAAAATTTACCCCACTGGGAATAGTCTACTTTTTTTTTCACATTCCTTCCTCCTCAGAATCTGACAGGTACATCCTTTTTACAAGAAACATATGTGTTTTGAAACAAATCAGTCTTCCCCTCCAGAGTCCTGTAGTGTTTTTACTTTCACAAATTATTTCCTTTCCTTATGTGTGATTGATTGAACTATTATAATAGTAAATACGTTCATGCAACAATTAACTTGAAATAAAAACATCAACATGTAATGTGAGTAAATGTACATTATTGCTTCAAACTTAACTGATTCAACAATACAATGCATTTTAATATCAGAAATAACATTCAACTGGGCACAGTGGCACGCACCTGTAATCCCAGCAACTCTGGAGACTGAGGCAAGAGGATCACAAATTGGAGGCCAGCTTTGGGAACTTAGCAAGGTCTTAAGTAATTTGGTGAGATTCTGTCTCAAAATAAAAAATAAAATGTGCTGGGGATGTAGCTCAATGGTACATCCCCAGCACATTTGAAACCCTGGCTTCAATCCAAAAAAAAAAAAAAGAAAGAAAGAACATTAAAAAAATCATGGAATTTAGTTTCTGAGATACAGAATTTTTAATTTGTGCAAAGTGTTCTTTTTTGAAAAAAGCAGAAGAGCAACTATTAATCAAAATTATCAGTAATATCCTAAGCCAAGAACCTTGCCATAATGTAATAAATCTGATACAGAATGTACCTCTCTCTTATTTTATTTTTTAGCAAGGAGGGGGTGGTTTACTAGAGATTGAACCCAGGGGAGCTTTTACCAGTAAACTATATCCCCAGTCCTTTTTATTTTTTTATTTTGAAACAGGGTTTCACTAAGTTACTAAGGCTGACCTTGAACTTGCAATCCTTCTGCCTCAGCCTCCCAAGTTTCTGGGATTAAAGACATGAATCACCATGCCCAGCCTGGAACCAGGCAAACCTCATTATATCATGGATTCATAAATAACAGACTCTTTCTGCCACATGGACCTCAAGAAGGGGGTAAATGTACTCTCAATGGCAAGAGTAAATATCAAAATCAATCTTCTTTGTTTATTATTCCTAAAGAATTTTGTGAACTGTTATTATCTATTGCACTAGAAAAGTGGTGGGTATTTCTAATCTTTCAATGACTGCTTCCATTGTTTTTCCCTTGAGGAAATGTATTTGGCCCTCTGTATTAGTCAACTTTCTATCACTATAACAAAATACCTGAGATAATTAACTGAGAGAAAAGTTTATTTTGACCTATAGTTTTAGAGTTTCCAGTCCATGATCAGACAGGTTCATTGCTTTTAGTCTTCTGGAGAAGGGGCCAGATGGCAATGGTGGGGAATATCTGACAGAGTGAACTTCTCATTTTGTGTCCAGGAAGCAAAAGAGGAAGAGATGAGATTCAAGGATATAGCCCCAATGACCGAATGACCCCACCTCCTAAAAGTTCCACCACCTCTCAGTAGGGACACCCTGAGGACCAAGCCTTTATTGCATGGAACTTGGGAGTCATTCAAGATCCAAAGTGCAGCACCCTTCTTTCTATTTCTTCCTCTCTGTTAACAAACAGGTCTAGCAGTACATTCCTGCAATGATCCCAGTACTGAAAGACATTTCCAGGTTCTGAGAGGAAAGCTGACTAAAAGTGGCCCTGTACCCAGAAAACAGACTACTCCATATGGGTGGTGGTCTGAGTTCAGAAAATCTGGAAGACACCTTCCTTATGCTCACCTAAAGAAGGGCATAGGATTGATAGTACCTAGATTTTGCTGTGATGGTGACAAATTGGTGACATGAACAATGCACAAGATTTGTTGGGTTCTTTGCTGAAAACAGTAAACTGTTTTTCCCTTCCTGATTAAGTCCCCTGTCTTTATCTCACATGACTGGATGTTAGTTGCACATTTCAACTACTAAGCAAATGAAGATGGTCCGCTTGCTGATAGACCATGAATAAATAGCATAACATTAACTTCTCTTTATTCTCTTAAGATAAGTTCAAAGTCTATAAACTAACCCAGCCCCCATTTCTTCCTCACCCTCTACTACAGCCATGACACCTTCCACTTACCTGATACATTTCCCAATCAATTCCACCCAACCTCACCGCTCACATTGCTGACCCATTTTGTGTTTCTGGCCTCACTGGTTCAAGCTTTGAGCTTATCTCTTCTCTTAGTTCAGGGCCTAGAAAGAGACTCCTTCCAGTCTTTCCCTGGCAACATAACTCATGTATGCAATTTTCATGGAGTTCCTACACCTAGGAGAGAGTTAGGGACCATGGCTCATAGTCTTCCCCAGCCCCAGTGTAGCAGGATTCTCACACAAAGAGACAGGACACTGAAGCATTCAGCAGGAAGCCGTGATCATTAGTGCAGGCTCTCACCCAGTGAATTCATATCCAAAGACTGAGCCCCAAGCACAGCAGAGCATTGTCTTATGTATACCCCCATTACATCTTAGTTCCTTTGTCATATATGTGTATATATATATATATATGCATACACAAATATATATACATATATGTAATATATGTATATATAAATATATATGTATATATAAATATATATACATATATGTAATATATGTATATATATTTAATATATGTATATATAAATATATATAAATATTTGTAATATATATGTAATATATATATAAGGCCCTGAACTAATATATAAATATATGTAATATATTTATATATAAATATATATAAGTATATATATGTATATATATTTATATATATATGTATACATATAATATATGTATATATATTAATATGCATATATACATATAATATATATTATATTTAAATAAATATATATTTATATACATATATGTAAAAGACATATATATTTTAGTCTTCATCTCTCACCTTACCTCTCAGCTGGGTACCTTTATTTTAAGTAGGTTTTCAATGTGTGTTAATTGCTCGAATGCCCTGCTCTACTTTTCCCATTTTAGAGTAAATACAGGTCTACTATTCCTTATATAAAAATCTGGGAGCTGGTTATTTAGAGGAATTCAAAGTTTTTTCAGATATTTGAAGAAAACTATTATGCATATATTGTAAATTACACAACACCCAACTGTGGAGAGCAGTGATTTGAATCAAATCAGGGTCTCTGACTCTCTCGTGGCTGTGTTCGCCCTGTGAGCAACCTGTGCAAAAGTGCAAGGTCAAAATGGCCCAGTTGCTATGGTGATGCTGGCCTGAGTATGCTCTGTGCAAAAGTACAGAACTGTTATCAGTCAAAGCCTTGAGTTCAGACACCAACTCACAGGGATAGAGGATTCTGAGCAAAACAAGATGACCCTAATATCTCACCAGTCCTGCATCCTTCAGATTGCCTGCTTTGCTGAAACTTTCCCACAAATAACCTTTTGATGAAACCTATATAATAGATGTGTTGAGCTAGCTCTGGGTCAGTCTTGCCCCATCAAGGGTTGGCTGAACCACCTGGCCCCACCTTTTACTCTATATTCATGTCTGTTTGTCTTTTCTTTACCCCCATCACTCCTTTAGTTTCTGAAATAACAGTCACAGCTGAGAGATGAGAAGGTCGCCACACACAAATAGGTCTGTGGAGGCATAATTATTCACACTAAGTGGGATAAATCAAAACTATAACTTGCCTCACATTGATAGGGGACAGACAGATGTGAGTGGTGGGAACAGGACATGAGGTTAAGGGAATAAATCTATAAAATGGTCCTACTGTGCTAACTCACACGTGCTTTCTTTTCCAAGAAGCAATTACCTGAAGCCTGCCTGGCTTAAATGGACAAATGTGTCACATTCCTCAGCAACCTACCTGTTATGTGCAGGAGAAATGCAGGCCCAAAATAACTTGGATAAAAGGTACCCAAATTACCCTGAAGGGGGAGACTTTTGTGACCCTTTGCACAGACCAGATCCTGGAACTTAGGGTAATAAGGATAATTCCTCTTAACCATAAACACTGTAAGAACATGTGCTTAAGAATCCAATTAGAACTGATCAGCATGGGCCAAGGTGACCTAGAGTCTTCATGGCAGTGGGGACTTGAAAGTCTAATGTCATCTTGATGTCAGTGAAAAGTCAAGAGGTGGCCCGCCACAGTGGTACACACCTGTGATCCCAGCAGCTCGGGAGGCTACAGCAGGAGAATCACAAGTCCAAAGCCAGCCTCAGCAACTGAGTAAGGCCCTAAGAAACTAAGCAACACCCTGTCTCTAAATAAAAAACAAAGAAAGGGCTGGGGGGTTGGCCAGGGTTGTGGCTCAATGGCAGAGTGCTTGCCTAGCATGTGCAAGGGACTGGGTTCAATTCTCCCATATAAATAAATAAATAAATAAATAAATAAATAAATAAATAAATATATTATATTTTAATATAAATAAAATAAATGTTCATTGCCAACTTTAAAAAATGAAATAAAAAAAATAAGAAAGAAAGGACTGGAGATGTGGTTCAGTGGTTAAGGGTCCCTGGGTTCAATACCAGTTCAAAAAAAAAAAGTCAAGAAGTAGACCTGGGTGGGACTCTGAAAACTTCTCTGGGATCCCCCAATAAAACTGGAATGCAGGAGAGGCATGCTGTCCCTCTCCTCTCTGAGAGAACCCACTCTCTGCATTGAAAGTTTCCCCTTTTCCCGTTTCCTATCCCTTCAATAAACTCATGTCTGAAATCTCTCTGATTTGATTGCATCAAGGTTTGGAGGTCGAGATCTTTATGCTGCCTCAGTTTCCCAGAAGGTCCCCTGTAGTGGGTAACTGACCCAGGCATGGATATACAGTAAACTGAGGATGCTGCCCTGAGAGTGAGAGTTCCCTTTCCCTGTTCCCACCAACTGGGCTTCAGGAAAACTAATTAGCACCATTGACTCCTTCCTTTTGGAATGGATAGGATTTTCCCTGGGCCCTAACCAAGTCCCTCTGAAGAGCAAACACCCCTGTGAAAGCTCAAGGCTAGAGATACAGAAGACCTTGTGAGCCAGCTTCCCTTATCACAGCTTCCCTTATCACAGCTCCCACTGGAAGACCCTATACACAATCATACATTGGTTTTTGAAACCTTGTGTCCAATTATGTACTGTTTCAGATAGAAAATTTATGACACTAGATAGCCTATAAATGTTGTGAAAAATTGGTCAGAGGGGCTCAGAATTTTGGAGTGCTAATCTCCTCTGGGCCCACGAGCATAAAATTTGGTTTCTCCCATGCTTCTGAGTGCTATTTCATCATTTCCCACAACACCCCAGTGTCATAACACTATCAGGCCCTCTCCCACATCATGGGAGCTCTCTCTCTTCTCATTTAAATAAATCCTCTGTTCATTCTTACCTTTCATTATAATCTATGGATTTCATTCTTTAAATTTGTGAAACAAGAACCCAGAAGGAAGTTGGTGAGGTCTCCAACCTGCACAAACCCCATCTACTGGCAGATGAATTTAGTTTCATCCCAAAACTCTGGTTTCAACATTAGTTCAAAATAGATTTTTCCAACAAATGAGTTTGCTACAAACTTATGAAAAGTAAACAGTACTCTTGAGAAATTTTGTATTTTGAAAGTAAAGCCTAAGAATGGTTAATCTGCATTTTGTTGTCCCAATTCTATAAATATTAATAGAGGAATGCATGTTTTTGGAGAATTTGACTTTCTGTTTTTAAAAATGATTTATTTTTAATTTTGGAGATGGCATAGATGCCATTTTTTAGGTAGTACAATGAAGGATGGAGTAACTAACTTAAGTAAGCAATTGAGAGCAATCCAGAAAAATTAAGAAGCCTAAGTATGGAGTTAGGTGCTAGGAGCATCAGTGATGGTGGAAGAAAACCTGAATTAAAGTGAATAAATACAGAAAAACATTAATTGATTCAAAAAAAGCACTTATTAAAAGAAAAGTGAACCTGACGCGGTTGTGCACACCTGTAATCCCAGCGACTCGGGAGGCTGAGGCAGGAGGATCACGAGTTCAAAGCCAGCCTCAGCAACTTAGCGAGGCCCTAAGCAACTCAGTGAGACCCTGTCTCTAAATAAAATACAAAGTGGGGCTGGGGATATGGCTCAGTGGTCAAGTGCCCCTGAGTTCAATCCCTGATTCCAAGAAAAAAAAAGTGGCAGAACTGGTACTTCTTTAAAAATTGTAGAACATGGTCAGGAAATTTTCTTAAAGATTGCTTTTCAACATACATCATAAATCCACAAGCTAAGTCCAGGTAAAAGGAAAATATCTCAAGCCTGTCACTCCTATTCATTGGGTTTTTAAATTTTCAGTGTTCCATAAGGAATGTTTTCAAGAAGAGGTGTTTAGACTTCTTTCCAGTTGAGACTCCAGGATGCTGGATGGAAGATCCTGGTAAAGGATTTCTTTGTTAATGGTCCTGAGGTAATAAGCACAACAATGATTGAGAGGAAAGGGACAGTTGCCAGTTCTCTGATTCACTAAGGGGGACAGTCACTGGGGCAGTAGCTCAGTGGTAGAGGGCTTGCCTAGCATGTGTGAGGCCCGGGATACCATTCCCAGTCCCACATAAAGAAAGAAAGGAAGGAGGGAAAAAAGAAAAACAAAACCAGGGGATTTTATTTCACATTGGGTTGGTACCTTATTCTTACCACATTCCCACTGGGAATTGAATTATAGGGGTACTCTACTCTTAGGGAATAGACAGATGTGTAT
Organism: Glaucomys volans; assembly: GCA_020662805.1. Lineage (NCBI taxonomy): Eukaryota > Metazoa > Chordata > Mammalia > Rodentia > Sciuridae > Glaucomys > Glaucomys volans. The sequence goes on from JAJEJO010001421.1 coordinate 48,441, forward strand.
AGTGGGAACACAAAGTTAAGAGACTAATGCTATAAAATAGGTTCACTGTGCTGACCTCCACATGCTTTCCTTTCTAAGAAGAAATTTACCTGCAGTCCTGAGTGGCCTAAGTGGACAGGATATGTCACATTCTTTAGCAAATTACCTGTTATCTGCAGGAGAAGCACAGGTCCAAGATAATGCAATGGGAGGAACCCAGGAGACTTTTATGACCAAATCCCAAAATTCTGGAAGATAAACATAGTTCCTATAATATAAAATTGAAATCATTTACCATCCTCCACCCTTTCACTGCAGCTATCCCTCTCCCTCCCATCTTACAACCCAGATTGTCAGCCTGCGAACATTCTTGGCAGTCCTTGGCCTAGCCCACGAACTTCATCATCAGCAAGTGTCCTGATTGTCATTAGCCTGCAAAATTCCACTACTTAGAAGTTCCCCCGCCATTCTCTCTCTCTCTCCCAGCCCTGAGAGCGGACACTCTGACTGTCAGCCTAATAAAATCTCTGGTGTGAGTTCCCATGTCTGGACTGGTTTTCTGGGTGCATTCACTGGGGCCACGACTCAGACCAGGCATCCCAGAGTGCTTGCTCCCCTGGATTCAAGGGTCTGAGCTGCCTTCGGACCCGAACTGAGCCATGTTTTCCTTACATTGGTGCTGTGACTAGGATGCGCTCTTCCACTGCCGCTTAGGTGAATGGAACCCCATCTGACACCCCAGAGACCCCCAAACCTGGCCTTACCTTCCATTCACCCAGACGCTCTGTTAGGCATCCATCACCAGCATTCAGATTGGTGAGTTCCCCTAGGCCAATTTAAACCCTCCTCTGCCAACCTGAGAAGTGACCATTGAGTGTCTGGGGCTCTCGAGGCCGTTGAGGAGTGGGGGTACGACTTTTATAGTTATAGCTGGTCCCTTAGTCAGTCTTATCTGATGGGTGGGTCCCTGATCTTTATGGTGGAGATTCCCTCTCAGGGTTGAGACTCCTTTTTTTTATTTTCCTCTCAAAATTCCTGGTGCTAGGTCCTCAACCCCCACAGCTTTTGCCTGCACACATTGACGGGAGTGACAACTCCCTTCATTGTGCTGCATGGTCTCCAGCCAACTAGTCTGTAACCATGGGATGCCTTGGACACTGACTTGACTGTTTATGGGTCTCCACCATGGGATCTGGGTCCTCCATTCTAGTAGATTCACCCCTGGGGTGTCTATTAGTCTACTTTAGAATCCTTTGCCTGACCCCCGGCCTAAAG
>JAJEJO010001421.1:50094-80166 GCA_020662805.1 Glaucomys volans
GAGCAGTCCCTGCTCCTCCATCTCCTTTGCTCTACTCTGCTTCTGCCCCTGCCCCTCTGCCCAGCCCACCCAGTCCTCCCACCACATGGTCCCACGCACATGTTCTAGTCCCATTATGGGAGGGAGCCAGTGTAGAGGGAATAATCAGAGTCCATGTTCCTTTCTCGCTCTCTGATCTTTCCCAGATAGAGAAGCATCTAGGCTCCTTCACCTCCAACTCCACAAACTTCATGAAGGGATTTCAGTATCTTACCCAGTCTTATGACTTTACCTGGCATGACATTTACATGATTATGTCCAACACTTTGAACCCGGAGGAGTGCAGGAGAATCTGGGAACAGGTGCACAATTATGCAGACGAAGTTCATCAATCAAACCCAGCCCACTCCATTGGGGCTGAAGCAGATATGGACCCCAATGGAACTATAACATGGGGGCCAGGCGTCTTTGGTGAGACCAATTCCAAACCTGTGTCCTTGCAGGTCTCCGAAAGGCCGCCATTAAACCAACTAATTATGACAAACTTCAGGAGGTAATACAGGACAAAACTGAAAACCCATCTGCCTTTCTGAGTCGCCTCACAGAGGCCAGGCTCAAATATACTAATCAGGACCCTGAAACTCCAGAGGGATGACCACTACTCATGACTTATTATTTTTCCCAAATCTATGTGGACATAAAGGATAAATTGAGGAGGTTGGATGGGGGCCCCTTACCTCACAGCCAGAGGTTCTAGCAGTGGCATTCAGGGTGTATAATGGAAGGGAAGAAAAAAAAAATTAAAATACCAAATGCTAGCTAAAGCTTTTCAGTCAGCTAGATCTGCCCAGCCAGCCACTGCTAGGTGCACACTTGCTCCCAGAAGGCCTCCAGGCCCATGCTTCAAGTGCAGAAAAGAGGGCCACTGGGCATGAGCCTGCCCCAAACTCCAGCAGTCCCCTGGTCCTTGTCCAAAATGCCACCTACCTGGACATTGGGCAGTGGATTGCCCTGGTGCTCAGAGAAGTGCCAGGTCACCCTCGCCCCCTCCCCCCAGTGACTTACTGGGATTGGCAGTGGACGACTAAAGGAGTACGGGACTTCTACCCCTGACGACCGTCACTACTCAGGAGCCCCAGGTGAGCCTTACGGTGGCAGGCAGGCAGTTCCCTTGCCTTATAGATACTGAAGCCACCTTTCCAGTGCTGCAAGAGTTTTGGGGACCCACTTCCCTGACAAATCCTCTATTGTTGGGGTAGAGGGAAAACCATACCACCCCCTACAAACTCCTCCAATAAGTTGCCATATTGGACAAATCTGCTTCACTCATTCCTTTTTGATAATTCCTATGTGTCCCATTCCCCTCCTGGGAAGGGGCATCCTAACCAAATTGGGTGCCTCTATTTCCTTCTCACCCACCATGATCCTTCACTGAGACTCTTCTGCTATTACTCTCCTTATGACCCTGCAGGAATATACAACTCAACCTGAGTCTTCATATCCTCTTCCTCCCTCCCTTGCTGACCCCAAGGTCTGGGACACCCACAGACCCTCTGTAGCCACATGCTCGCCTGTACTCATTCACCTGAAGAATCCAACATCCTACCCAGCCCAGGCCCAATATCCCCTTCCCCAAAGGAGCCTCTTAGGACTTCAATCAGTCATCAGGATTTAAGGCAGAAAGGCTTCCTGTGTCCTGCCAACTCACCTTACAACACTCCCATCCTGGCTGTTAAAAAGCCTAATGGGTCTTACCATTTGGTGCAAGATCTCCGCATCATTAACTCAGGATTGGTCTCCATCTTCCCCATTGTGCCCAATCCTTACACCCTGCTTTCCTCTATCCCCTCTTCCACCAATACTTTCCAGTGCTAGACTTGAAGGATGAGTTTTTCACTGTCCCTCTTCACCCTGATTCACAGGATCTTTGCTTTCACCTGGACTGACCCTCTTGTAGTAAAACATGGAATTTTCCCTTGGAGGAAGCGGAGGCAGTGGAGCAAAAAACCTCAGCCTCGGAAGAAAGGTCCTGTGACATGATTTCAGCTTTATTCAAGAGGCATACATGTTTTATATATGTGGGTCAAAGAGTCATAAAATGCAATAGCCTATGGGAGCCGTCCAGCCAGAGCTGCACAGTTCGCAAGGAGAGGGAGACAGAGGGATGGGGTGAGACTCTCCCGAGGCATTGTTCCCCTGGCGGGAAGGCCACCCAGGGGTGTCCCGCCTGGGCATGACAATCCTGGGTATTCCACAGGATCTTGCCTATGCTACAACTGTAGGGAGGCAAATGTCCTCAGGGGCTCTTCCTACATCCCCACGTTTCCCCCTTCTTTTTTAACTGCGCGCATTTTATTGGCTGACTTGCCTAAGAGTAACAATAGTATTACAATATATGAGGTAGATTTCATTGGAAAAATTGTACAAATTTAGAGTTTGAATCATTAATTACATCATTGATCAGTAATAGCAATTATGAATGCTTGTGGATTTCCCCCCTCTTTTTTTAATTGATGCCGATAGGGCTTTCACTACCAATTGTTGCTGCTTGTGTTTTTGTAGTTGCATTTTAAAAAGATTACACATGCATTGAAATCCACAAAGTAATAGCAGAAAGATACTAGTAACTCCACTATGGAACAGATTTTTTAACCAGGTGATATTGGGCAGCCAAGATGTTAACCAATCCCATAATTCTGCACCCCCCTCATATGTTAGTGACTATGGTTTTTAAGGTGAGTGAGCTCTTGCACAATAGTATCACTATTATCACTGAGATTAAAACAACACATATTTTTTATTTCCTTGCAACTTTTGTGGTGTAGCAGTAATAAGTAATCAATTGCTGCCCTGTTGTTGAGATTAGCTTGTCTAAGTTGTTTTTGTTCATCATTTAACGTAGCTATGGCAGTGGAGGTGTAATTAGTATTTTTTACCGTAGCACAAGCCAATTTAGTGACTGTTTTATAGACTCCTACTGCTAGGACCAGAATGCCTACAAGGGAAAAGGTTAAAACAGTGTATTCTGCTTTAGACAGGAGGCAGACCAAGTCATCAAAAGTTTCATCAAGCAGTATAGATCTCTTCTGAAGTCGTTGTGCAGGGAGATGTCCGACAAGCTCATTGTGAGAGGGGAGAAAAACAGTTAATTGACTAAGACAACAATGGGTACCATGACACATGTAGGCTGGGATATAATTAAGGGAATATGACCCACAGGAGAAAAACCAGCCAGGTGGTAAGGGAATATGTCCATTTCCGTAGCTAATTGGCTCAGTATTAGTACAGTTAAAGGAAAAGTGGCCAAGAGATCTACTTTAGTAGCACAGTTTTGAATCCCTGTACAGGTGTCATTACTATTAAAGGCAACAATGGGAGTGAGTAACTCCATTGCATTAACAGTCTTTGTGAATTGGGGAGTACTCCAATTATGCCAATCCTTATAAGAGATGTTTTTCTTAATGGTGGAAAACATGATCATATTGGTTATTTCCTGCACTGGACAGCAGACTGGAAGGAGGCAAGAACCTAAGATCATCCCTACATGAACATCCTGATGAATACAAATTTCAGAAGTATTTACGATTTCTGCCAAGTGAACCCATATGCTATATTGCATCCGAGCATTAAAAGGAGTGGGCATGGCATTAGCAACATTTGAGTTAGCAGTAATAATGGCACATATGAAAAAGAATAAAGTCCCAGCTCCTGGATTCACTTCTAGAGCCATGGTTGCTGCTTGATCCGCAAGGCTCTTGATGTCTCCCCAGGTGATTTTGTGTGCATGGCAACATCTTGCTCGCTCTGGATGGTGCAGTCCACCACCTGGAGGGCACTGGTCATCAAGTGATAAGTTTTCCATTCCTTGAGTTGGAGGTCTCCACATGAGGGCAGACATTCCTGGCAGGTACCCACAGAGGTCATTCTGTAGTTTCCGGAAAGACACAAGCAAATCCTCTGCCCTGGGTTAGCAATGGGTGTGAACCCTGTCATATGTTAGATAGGGGGTCCTTTAATCAGACTAGTGATAGTGAACTGGGGGATGGCAATAGGGCACCCCAATGTTCATGGATAGGAGAGAGACCTTTTTCATCAAAAGTGAGAAAATTTAGCATAAAAAGTGCTTGTATAGTTGTTTGTAAAGGAGAATGTTGGGGAATATTTCCCCTTCTTTTTTAATTTGTAGTTTGAGTATTCCATTAGTTCATTCAACAATTCCTTGGCCCTGGGGATTGTAGGGTATACCTGTGTTGTGATCAATATAAAACTCTTTAGGAAAGTTTGAAAAGCAGAGGCAGGATAGCAAAGCCCATTATCTGATTTAATGGACCAAGGAACTCCAAGAATGAGAGAAGCTTCCTTTAAGAAATTAATAGTGTGTTTTGCTTTTTCCCCCGACATAGGTAAGGGAAATATGACCTTTAAGTACGTATCAATGGCCACGTGTATGTATTCTAATTTGCCAAAAGGAGGGTGATGAGTGACATCTATTTGCCCGAGTTTATTGGGGGTGAATCCACGTGGTAGTGTGCCTTGGGGTTATAAAGATCCCAAAGGGAGTAAGGGGCCGCACTTTTGGCATGTGCTTACTAGGTGTTTGCAAGATGCTAGCATTAGATCGAGTAACAATATTTGTAAAAAATCTGGCATATAGTTCTTTGACTTGTTGTAAAGGAGATAGAGTAGCAGCCATGATGTACTTATCTGCTTCTTCATTTCCCTGTGCTAGTATGCCTGGCAATTGAGTATGGAATCGAAGGTGTTGAATGTACCAAGGATGCTTTCTATTTTCTAATAATAACTATAGCTGTTGAATGTGTTTATCTAAGAGTGTGTTCTGGGGTCTGAACAAAGCAAAAGGTAATTGTCTAGCAAGCTGAACCACATATTCACTGTCTGGAAATATGTTCAAGGGGAATTCTTGATTGTGTAGCAACACCTCAATGAAAGCCTGAAGTTCTCCTAATTGAACTGAAACTCCATGCAGACCTCTTTTTCTTTGAGGGTTTGATCCTTTGATTATATACCACCAAATGGTTTCATTAGCATCCGTGAAGGCCAGATCTGCATTGAGAACTGCCTGATTTTGTGGGAAGGCTTGCCCATTAGTGGATAAAGGGAAATTAAAAAGTATCTTAATCGCCTGAGTGCTGGGGTAATGATTGCCTAGTTGTCCTGGGAAGCCTGCTATCAAAGTGTAATATAAAGTGTTGCTTAATTCCAAACCTTCTAATTGAATTTTAGTAAAGGGCATAACAATAAGGTTGGTTCTGTAGCATATAAATTAATGCACAATTTGCGAGCTTTTATAGCTAATGAGAGAATTGCATCTAAGATAGGAGTTATCTTTTGGGTGGTACTCCAAGATGAATGTACCCAAAAAAGAGGTTGGGTTTCTTGTGCTAACATGCCCACTGGTGCACCTTTAGCAGGGACTATGTAGACCTCTATAGGCACATTGTTTTTAAATCTGATTACTTGCAATTGCTGTATTTGTTCTGTAGTTAGGTTTAGTACCATTTTTGCTTCTGTTGAGAGAGGTCTAGGAGTTAATAGATCAGTCCCTTTCAACATTTGAAATAAAGGGTCTAGGTCACTAGAGGACAGGTGGAGAAAAGAGCAATTAATATTGCCACATAATTGTTGTAATTCAGTTAATGATATTTATCTTTAATAAGTAACTTAGGCCTAGCAGGGGAGATCTTTTCCTGGATAGAATACCCTAGAAAAGTGAATGGTGGGATTGTCTAAACTTTTTCTGGTGCTACTTTTAGGCCTATTACCCATAGGTTTAGTATGAAAGCTTCAACTATTCCCTTTAAGGAAGTTTGATCTTGGTGTGCTACCAGAATATCATCCATATAATGGATAATTTAAGGCAGAATCTCTTAAGGGCCTAGTAGCATGAGCCACATAATATTGGCAAATAGTAGGGCTATTTTTCATTCCCTGAGGTAATACTGTCCATTGGTACCTATCAGTAGGATGGTTATTATTGGTTGCTGGTACTGTAAAGGCAAAATATGGGTGGTCCTCTGGGTGCAGAGGAATGGAGAAAAAGCAATCTTTTATGTCCAAAACAGAAATAAAATAATCTTGAGGGATGACTGATGGATGGGGAAGTCCAGGCTGTAAGCCCCCATCTTTTGCATGTGTCTATTAATTGCTCTCAGGTCATGTAAAAGTCTCCATTTGGTCTTATCTCTTTGTTGGATGACAAACACTGGGGTATTATGTGGACTAAAAGTTGGTTCTATATGCCCCAGCGTTAATTGTTCTTGAACTGAGTTGTAACTGTTGCAACTTTTGCTTTGATAGAGGCCACTGTTCCACCCATATTGGCTGCGTAGTTTCCCATTGCAGCCAAATTGAGTCAGGTTTTATTGGTTGGACAGTGGCCCTTAGAATTGGGGGAGCCTCCCTGATGCTCCTATCTTGTCATGAACTATAACTTCATTGTAAAAAGCCTGGTCATCAGTTGTTAAAACTGCATCTATATCTTCCAGAATATCTCTACCCCATAAGTTATCTGCTAAGTTGTCAACTATTAAGGGAGTGATTGCTCCTGCCTCTCCCTCAGGGTCTTCCCAAATGACTGGCCTGGAGAGCTTTTTGGATGCCTGACGCCCTCCAATTCCTGTGACTTCAGGTCCTTCCACTAACTTCCGAGGCATATGTTTAGCTTCCTCTGTCCAAATAATTGAGACATTGACTCCAATGTCTATAATACCCCCGAAGGGTTTTCCATCTAATTTTAGCTCCAAGCGGGACTTGTTTTGGCTTATTGGGATGGTCCACATTATCTGGGGATGATTCTTCCCTGTTACTGCCAGGGCTGAGGGCTGCTCCGTTTCCCGTTTAAAGGCACCTTGTCAATGTTAGTTTTTGAGCGGCAATCTCGTGCCCAGTGAAACCCTTTCCTACACTTAGGGCAAACTGATGGGGGTTTTTTCAGAGTGTTTGATTTGGAGGGGCATTGTCAAGCCCAGCATCCTAGTCCTCCACAGGCCCAACACTTAGTGCCTTGGGAGTTTCCCACAGGTTGATTAGGTGGGGCAGTAACCTGTAGGGTGGCAGAGAGTGCTTCTGCTAGTAATGATGCCTGATTGGATTGAGTACTGATATCCCGGCAGGCAAGAATCCAGTCCTCTATAGGGGCATTGCAGGATTGGCTAATTGCCCTCCTGCATTCACTAGTACAGCCCTCATACACTAATTCTCTCAGAAGTCCTTCAGCAGCTTGCTGGTGTTGAACTTTGCATTCCATCAATTCTGTGCATCTAGCAACAAAATCTGAAAAGGATTCAGTAGCCTCTTGTATTAATTTTGGTAATGGTTTATCATGTTTGCTTGGCAGCTTCTTAAAAGCCTTTAGAGCACACAAGCACACCTGATCGAAATACTGAGCTGGCCCTTGCACCTGGATTGCCAGAGAATCATAAATTCCTATGCCTTGTAAACACTCAATATTTAAAGGTAACCCAGTGCTTTGATTTCCTCTACTTGCTGGTCACATTCATCATAATAAGCTGTTTTCACAAAAGAAAATCTCTAGGAGAAAGGACAGTGCAGGGCAATTGCATATAGTCAAATGGACAATTAAGATCTAATGAGGGCTGGGGATATAGCTCAGTTGGTAGAGTGCTTGCCTTGCAAGCACAAGGCACTGGGTTCAATCCCCAGCACTGCAATAAATAAATAAATAAGAAAGATCTAATGAAATTTGCTCAAGTAACTGAGTAAACCATGGGCTGTGAGGACCATGGTCCTTAGCAGCCTGCCTCAAAGTCTTTAAATGGATGAGGTTTCCAAAACATCGGATTTTGTGGGGTTGGATTTAATTAACAGGGAAGGCTTCTAAAGGCTTATTTGCTCCGGAAAAATTTAAACGCCTGGCATGATCTCTTTGTTCACATAAAGCAGTGAATTGTGACATCCAAGGACTATTGAATTCCCCAGTGAAATACGCTTTGGGAGAGGATGCTGCCCAAGGGTCACTAGATGGCGGTGCAGCCTCTATGGGAAGCCCTGGGTATAATCTCTGGGGCTCTATGGTGGCCATGGCCACGCCCCGCTTTGCTCATTTTTCCGCCAAAGTTTCCAGCGTCTGAGGCAGCTGTGGAAGAGGGGAGGAGCCGAGGAGGTGTGGCAACTGCTGCGTGGCGCTCCACCTGGTGGTGGGGCAAGCCCCCTCGCCTCTGGAGCTGGCTTCCTCTGCGCTCCTCCTCCTTCCCTGACCCCCAGTGGGGCTCTCTCCTTTGTTAGATTTCATGCCACTCTGTGTGGGGCCACAGCGTCAGCCCCCTCCCTCTTCTCTTATTTGTGCCCCTGCAGTTAAAATCTCGGTTAAGTTGGGAATTTCCATTTCTGGAAGCCCTTGAAGTGAGGCTAATATGGCAATAATGATTGGGAAGAAGGTTAACCGCAGCTTTTTGTCCCCTTGTGCTTCCACCTTACCAGCAAGGAAAATAATTATTTTCCAAAAATCTGAGTCCCACAAATTAGTGTCAGTAGTTGAGGGAGCTAGCCTGAGCACAATGCCCCAGACCTGCTGTACTTCCCTGTCCTCTACTCTTATCTACCTGCTTCTAAGTAGGACACACAAAGCCTTCACCTGCAATTCTCACAGAAAGGAAGGGACGGTACCCATCTTAGGAATGACACTCACCTAGTACGATTATAAAGCGAGATCTCCGGGAAGGTCCGTGCTTTGGGGTCTGATGATGGACAAGAAGAGTCTGAGACAGTGAGCGCTTCATAGTCTGATTAGAGATGAGGGGTCTCGTATTCTTTCATCTCCAAGGGGCCCCACATTGAAGGCACCAGTTGGAGTAAAACGTGGAATTTTCCCTTGGAGGAAGGTGAGGCGATGGAATGGAAAACCTCAGCCCCGGGAGAAATGTTCTGTGACACTATCCCAGCTTTATTCAGGAGGAATACATGTTTTATATATGTGGGGAACCAATTAACAAAGAGTCATAAAATGCAATAGCCTGTAGGAGCCGTCCAGCAAGAGCTGCACAGCTGCAAGGAGAGGGAGACAGAGGGATGGGGTGAGACTCTCCCGAGGCATTGTTCCCCTGGCGGGAAGGCCACCCAGGGGTGTCCCACCTGGGCATGATAATCCTGGGTGTTCCACAGGATCTTGCCTATGCCACAGCTGTAGGGAGGCAAATGTCCTCAGGGGCTCTTCCTACATCCCCACACCCTCTCACTAAAGTTTCTTCTCAGTTGACCTGGGCAGTTCTCCCACAGGGATTCCAAGACAGCCCTCACCTCTTTGATCAAACACTGTCTCATGATCTTGCCTCTCTCACTTTTGTTTCCTCCTTCCACTTACAGTATGTTGATGATCTTCTTCTATGTAGTCCCTCTCTCAAGGACTCCCAGGGAGACATAGCTAAGCTTCTAAATTTTCTGGCTGACAGAGGGTATAGGGTCTCTCTAGCAAGAGAGCTTTCCCAGCCTCAGATTATTTGCTTAGGAGTCAGTCTCTCACCTGGATTTAAGGCCATCACTGTAGAGAGGAAAGCATTGTTGCAGGACATGCCCACTCCATCCACCAAGGAAGAAATCCTTTCCTTTCTAGGGTTGGCAGGATATTTATGATCCTGGATCCCAAATTTTTCCATCCTGGTATCCCCCTTTTATGAGCTTCAAAGGGTGCTCTCCTACAAACCAATCCTACATCTGTCAGATCCCCTAGTTTTCTGACTCACTAGGCCCGTGACACCATTCTAGAGGTAGACTGACAACTTGATTTCACTCACATGCCCACAGTAAGAAAGTCTAAATACCTTTTGGTTATGGTAGATACCTTCTCAGGATGTGTTGAAGCCATCCCCACCTCCAACAAAAGGGCATTAACCGTCCCTACCTTCATTCTTCATGAAATCATTCCTCGCTTTGAAGTGCCTACATCCTTCCAGTCAGATAATGAGCCTGAAATCATCTCCCAAGTTTTCCAACAACTTGTCAAGGCCCTTGGGGTCTCCTGGCATTTCCACATTCCCTTTCACCCAAAGTCATCAGGTAAAGTAGAACGAGTGAACCAAACTCTTAAAAATGTCTTTACCAAGCTCTCTTTAGAACTTCACCTTGACTGGGTTAAACTCCTGCCCCTTGCTCTTCTGCATCTTCATTCACTCCCAAAAAATCTGCTAATATTTCTCCTTTCAAGCTAATATACAGTCTTCCCATCCTTTCCCCTGGAATAGTGCCCCTTCCTTCCCTTCTTTCTTTTCATATATCTGTTCCTCTCCTAAACCACATTCAAGCATGTCTATGGGGTTATGCTGACTCCTCCCTGCCTAAACCTTTTTCTGGCCCCCTCGCTCAACCTCTTCAAATAGGAGACCAAGTTCTTATCTCTCCTCCTCAGGAGGCTACAGCCCCTCTATCTCCCAAATGGCAGGGCTTCCATACAGTGATCCTAGCTATGCCAACAACTGTCAAGGTACAAGATTTACCAGGATAGCTACACGTTTCTCAGGTTAAGCTCTACTCTCAATCCACAAACCCCTCTTCAGCTTCTAACCCACAGGCTTCTTCCAACCAATACTTGGCCACCCCAGTGGGACCTCTCCATCTCAGGCTGAAGGCCATCAAGCCCTTCACCCTTTCTCCCATTTCAGAAACTGAGGACCAGACAACTGAGGCACCAGACATGAGGATCCAACTGCCAGCTATATTCCTACCTCCCCTGCCATTTGCCCTGTCTTTCATTTTCCTAACCATCAGATTTTTCCCCAATAGATCTGTTCAAATGCCAGCCATTTCCTCCCTCCCCAATTGCCCACAAGACTGCTGGAAGAGAGGCTGAGACAGGAGGATTGCGAGTTCAAAGCCAGCCTCAGCAACTTCGTGAGGCCCTAAGCAACTCAGTGAGACCCTGTCTATAAATAAAATACAAAATAGGGCTGGAGATGTGGCTCAGTGGCCGAGTGCCCCTGGGTTCAATCCCCAGTACCAAGAAAAAAAAAAAAAGACTGCTGGAAGAGTGACTCCTACTCTCCCCAGGGATGTTTTACCCACTTTACATATGTTCACTGCCAGCGCTACGTGTCATCTTCCTTTTGCAAGAACAGTAATCAAAGATATTAGACAGGAAAAGCCAAACTCCCAATGCTGATTATACCTGTCCCTGGGACTCAAAAACTGCATGGGGCAAAAACTGCAATTCCCACACCTATTGCTGGTCCTATCAAACCCACTGGGGCATATCAGACGGGGGAGGCATACAGGACCAAGAACACCATAAGAAATTATTCACAGAAATACCCCAGATCCTACATGACCTGTTTTATCCCACCCACCATGCCCTAAACCTCCCCATTAGCTGGGAACCAATCCCTGATGATCCACTCTTAACACAGATAGCTGCCACCACACAGCACATATACTCAGTTTAACTAACCCTCTCATGGCACAAGGATGTTGGATGTGCATGAGAGCAGGACTCTCTCATCTCTTGGCTAGTGCCCTAAACTTTAACAGCTCCTTGACTTTCAATAGCACCCCTTTGGAGCAGGCAGATATCACCCCAAAATTATCAGGAGTGCCTCTCTTCCAATCTATTTCCAGGTGCATATCCTCCAACAGAAACCACTCTGTGGGTTCATTAGGAAAAGCAGAGTGTTCACAGGTAGAGTACTATGCACCCTCTACAAATTCTCTTTGTCCCCCATCAACCGAAGTCTCTCTTCTCTGTGGGACAACTATCTATTGCTGTCTTCCCCCAGGCTGGCAGGGCATCTGTGCTCTTGTTCTCTTATTTCCTGCTATAGACCTAGTCCTGGGAGATGAGGAGGTCCCAATACCCCTCACAATCAACATAAGGCCTAGACCTAAGAGAGCCATACAATTCATACTCTTGCTAACTACCCTCAGGCATAGCAACTGGGACAGCAGGAAAAACCACCTCTATAACATACTATCAACAGCTTTCCAATCAGTTCATTGGGGACTTCCAAAGGGTGGCAGAGTCCATTCTTACCCTCTAAAATCAGCTCGACTCCCTGGCAGCAATGGTTCTCCAAAATTGTCATGGGCGAGACCTCCTAACAGGCGAAAAGGGGGGCCTCCGTCTTTTCCTATAGGAAGAGCACTGCTTCTATGTCAACCAATCAGGTATTGTTAAGGACAAGATCAAACAGCTACAGAAGGACTTGGAGAGGAGAAGGAACGAACTTACCTGAGTATCCTCATGGCCTATTTCAGGCCAATTATGGCAACTTATTCTCCCATTTACATCCCCACTCCTTATAAATTGCCATCATACTGGCCTTTGCCCCCTGCGCATTGAGATTTGCACAAAATCAAATTCAAAAAATTTCTGATCAGACTATTAATCAGCTTGTATTACAGGAATATCAGGACCTCACAGGAAAAGAATTGGAGCCTGGCTACAGGTGCACTCCCCGGAGGAACTATCCAGTCCCCAACCCCTGTCTACTGCAATGACACCTTCTTCCCCTGAATCAGCTCTATGCCCACACCCAGCAGGAAGCAGTTAATGAAGATGGATCTTCGTCCATGCACCCACAAGGGATCTTCTTATAAAAACAAAAATGGGGGAATGTAATATAAAGCTGCAATCCTTTACTGCTCCCCCACTCTTTCACTATAGCTATCCCTCCCCCACCCATCTTACAACCCAGATCATCAGCCGCAAACATTGTCAGCAGCCACTGACCTGATTCCTAGCCCACGAACTTCATCATCAGCAATTGGACTGATTGTCATTAGAAGGCAAAATTCCACTACTTAAGAGAAGCTCCCCTGCCATCCTCTCTCTCTCTCTCTCTCTCTCTCTCTCTCTCTTTCTTCCAGCCCTGAGAGCAGATCTCTGGTCGTCCACCTAATAAAATCTCTCTGGTGTGAGTTCCTGTGTCTGGAGTGGTTTTCTAGGTGCATTCACTGGGGCCGTGACTCAGACCATGCACCCCAGAGTGCTTGCTCCCCTGGATTCAAGGGTCTGAGCTGCCTTGGGACCCAAACTGAGCCACAATTTTCTTACAGTTCTTCCTAACCATAAAATCTGTAAGAACATATGGTTAAGAATCCAACTAGAGGCCAGGCACAGTGGCACACACCTGTAATCCCAGCAGCTCTGGAGGCTGAGACAGGAGGATCATGAGTTCAAAGCCAGCCTCAGCAACTTAGCAAGACCCTCAGCAACTTAGTGAGACCCTGTCTTTAAATAAAATATTTAAAAAGGACTGGGGATGTGGCTCAGTGTTTAAGCACTTCGGGGTTAAATCCCGGTACCAAAAAAAAAAAAAAAAATTGGAATCACAGTTACCATGGGCCAAGGGGACCTAGATATAGATATGGAACAGGGTGGGATTCCCTGGAAACTTCTCTGGGATTCCCAGTAAAACTGGAGCGCAGGAGAGGCATGCTGTCCCTCTCCTCTTTGAGAGATCCACTCTCTCGCTTGTGTGTGTCTCCTTTCTTTTTTCCTATCCCTTTGATACTGGTGGTGATAAGTTCTGTTTCCCCAGATGTGAAGATTGAACACCTGAGAAATGCCAAGGCAAGCATAGAAAGCAAGTTTTATTTAAAGACAGAACAGAGATAGACTTTTCCCGAGAGGAATAAGGGGATCCAGAGCTGGTGTCCAAAGAAGTGGGGGAGTGATGCCCCTTTTATACATTTTAAATTTCCTTTGTTCTCATGCCCTCCTACTTCCCTTATCTTGCCTATGTGACCAGGGACCAAAAGGTGAGCCAAAAGGTGGAGTGATCCTGGGGAGAAGGGAGCAGCCAAGGAAGCATTAATTAACAATGCCAACAACTCCCTGAAGGGAGGAACAATTTCCTGGATGTAGGTCGCCTTGGCAAAATGTTGGAGGAGTTAGAAAGGCTCTGGAGATATCATTTTATTTCCTTTCCTTTCCAACCAGTCCCCATCTTCCAATTGAACCCAATTATTTACTACCTATACTGACTGTCCTTTTTGTCCCACAGCCTCACATTCAACAAACTCATTCCTATTACTCTGAGCAACATGTCTGAAATCTTTCTGACTTGAAAGCAAGAATTAGCCTTTGATGGGGAGGGAGTCTTCATGCCGGGGCCTTTCTCGGTTTTGTGGAAGGCCCCAGGTCTGTAACACTACCACTGAGCTACATCCTCAGCCCTTTTTATTTTTTATTTTGAGACAAGATCTCACTAATTGCCCAGGTTGGCCTCAAATGTACAAGTTTGCCTGCTCAGCTTCCTTCAGCCTCCCAAGTAGCTGGGATTACAGATGTGTGCCACCATACCCTGGCTATTGAATTTATTCTTTTTCTCAGGGATTTTTGCACTAATTTGATAGTTTCTTCCACTCAAAATGTTGCTTGGTCAAAATGTGTTCAATTTACAGAAAGAAGTGGTTAGAAAAGAGAATTGGGCCAGGAGTGATGGAGCACATCTGTAATCCCAGCTACTCAGGAGGCTGAATTGGGAGCATCGCAAAACTGAGGCCAAACTCAGCAACTTAGTAGGGCCTAGTAGATATGGAGAACAAGAAAAAACTTCCCAAGATAATATGGCCTGAGAAAAGGGAGTGAAAAAGAAGGCTATGCACTGATGGCCTTCATCTCCCAAGACAAATGTTTTCCAGATGCTGGCTGCAGATGAGAAGGAAGTGTCTTATCACCCTTAAAGAAACAGTCTCTAGGAGGCATTAATCTCCTTCAAAGTAAATCCTCTCCAGACACTGCCCACAGACACCCCCCCACACCAAAAAGTTCAAATTCCTGAGTGCCCAAGATAACTGATATGCTTACTAGACCACTCCTCCAAATAACTTACATGAACCTAGTTCCTTTCTTTGTTTTGTGGCTCATTTTCCACCAGGAAAGTGGGTCCACCACTGCCATTTCATGCCTGTATTCCCTGTTCCAGTATGAAAGTTTTTTCCTGAATAAACAGCTGAGATGATTCATGAGGTTTGTGTCCTGCCTGGTCTTTTGTGCTAACAGGACCGTGTCTCAAAAGAAAAAAGAGAAAAGGCTGGGGGTGGGGTGATAGAGTAATTACCTAGCATGTAAAAGGCACTGGATTTGATTCCCAGTGAAGATGAAGGAGAAGGAAAAGGAGGAAGGGGGAAAGGGGGAAAGGGGAAATAAGAAAGAAGAAGGGGAAGGGGGAAAGGGGAGGATGAGGAAGAAGAAAGGAAGAAGAAGAGGCGTATAAAGAGGAAGAGAGAGAGGAGGAAGAAGAAGGAGGAGGAAAAGAAAGAGGGAAGTAGGGAGAGAGAGAGGAAGGAAGGGAGGAGGGAGGGAGGTAGTTTAACAACAAAATTACAAAATCCTGCAGTATTTAGGATGGTATTTCATCCTAATTTCTTCCATTCTTCAAATCTTAAGTCCTCTTTTGGGTTTTCCACTGAGGTAGTAATACAGGGTTAAAAGTTGTTGATGCTGATAATTAACAGAAAGGCACTACTTACTCTGTTTAAGATAAATGATGGAAAGAGGAGTATAAGGTTAAAGTAACTCAGTGACAACTAAAAGAAAAGCATTGCACACTTTATGCTTAAGACTAATAATAGGGCTGGAGATACAGCTCAGTTGGTAGAGCGCTTGCCTCGCATGCACAAGACCATGGGTTCAATCCCCAGTACCACAAAAAAAAAAGATTAATAATAAAAAGACCTCTTTAACTACATCCATCGTTCAAGAAAAACAGCAGGAGAATATCAAACAGATATATGCAAGCAGATCTGACCTCAACCCCTTGAGGGAAAGTAACTGAGACCCACATTTAAATGCATTTCCATGTTAAAAGATACACCCTGTTCTCACTTTGGCAGCACATATACTAAAATTGGAATGATACAGAGAAGATTAGCATGGCCCTTGTTCAAGGATGACATGCAAATTCGTGAAGTGGTCCATATTATATATAAAAAAAAAATACACCCATGGGGGAGACCTAACACAATTTTAGATACTTTTTTTTTCTTCAACAACAGAATGTATTATCTCACAGCCTCAGTGGCCTGAAGTCTGATACGAAGGTGGTATCCAGGCCTCTCTCCTTGGTTTGTAGGTAGCTGTCTTCTCCCTGCATTTTCACATAACCTTGTTTTACGTGTATCTATAAACACAACATTTGGCCATGTACAAAATGGTGCAGGTGCACTGAGAGATTACAACATAATCATGAATATCACTATGTAATTTACAAATATGCAAATTCCCAATCCACAGCTGTATAAGCGGTCACTTTGTTGTCTGGTTACTCTGCCTGGCTATGTGAATCCATGCAATAAATAATGCTTACTAACCCTCTCTTTGTTGAGTGTGTTCAATTTCTTTCATGAATGAGGTAAAGGACCCACTGAGCTGTTGACACCACCAAGCTTTTGAGGTAGTAAACAATTTAGGAACCACCCACACAACTGCCAATGATTTAGTCAATATATTGGGGGCTTTTATATACAAAATACAGAAAGTAGTCAAAGAGACATGAGAGATAACATGACAGTCATGTGTTCAATGACTCAATTACATAACTGTAACTCAATTTTAAGAGGTGTTTACACACAGGGGAGTGTATGGGGGAAAACATGAGGTGTCTTCTAAAGGACCAAGGCAATGCCCTATTTGACTGAACCTTTAACCCATAATGAGGGAGACATAGAAAGGCTTAGGGCCAGGCGTGGTGGCGCACGCCTGTAATCCAATCGACTTGGGAGGCTGAGTCAGGAGGATCTCGAGTTCAAAGCCAGGCTCAGCAACTTAGTGAGGCCCTAAGCAACTCAGTGAGACCCTGTCTCTAAATAAAATACAGAATAGGGCTGGGGATGTGGCTCAGTGGCCAAGTGTCCCTGAGTTCAATTCCTGGCTCCAAAAAAAGAAAAAGAAAGAAAGAAAGAAAGAAAGAAAGAAAGAAAGAAAGAAAGAAAGAAAGAAAGAAAGAAAGGCAGGCTTAGGAAGCCAGGACAAGATGGTTAGTGAGGAGGTTGGGGGCAGAGCCAAAGCAAAGGATCATGAAGAGTGTCTTCTAGTGAGGCCAACTTCCTAGTTGAGGAAAGTGCTTATGGATACAAGTGCTTATGGGAACCAAATCAGACAGATACTTCAGTACTTGTGCCCCTAAGTGTGGGATCCAATAGAAAACTAAAACAGATGCAGGGACAGGGGGCACCAATCAATAATAGTGAGGAGAGCATGGACACAGGAGGACATAAGGAAAGGAGAAATTTCCAGAGACCATAAAAAGAACAAGCCAAAACTCCCCCACTGGACTCCCTGCTCTGGGGACCTTTCTCTTTGGAGAAATCTGTTACTGTCACTTTTGCAATAGACCTGCTGCTTGCTTGCTATCTCTATATCCTGTTCTTCAGTTCTTTGATGAACAAAGATAACAAATCTGGCACCATTAGACAGTAACAATAATAGGTACTCAATAAATATCTGTGGATTCATTAGTTTCCCATTCAGGCTTGAGGGAGAACTAAAGAAATAAGGACTTGGGGACTCCTGGGCCTGTCATGGTTTTGAAAAGAGGATGAAATGCTATTTGTCACCTTTCTCTTTCTTCCTCCAAGTCCCTTAGGATGTGAACTTTGCCTGGGAGGAGGGTGTTACATCACTGAGAGATGGGCTCTCTCCTTGCTCCAAGGTTACAGGCTAAGAAACCTAGGAATGCACATCTGAAGCCTTCTAGAAAATGAACCATCCCTGCTCCCTAATGCTGGGACCTGTGAATGAATTGTGGGCTTCTCTGAGCCCTCTCTAAGCGGAGGTGTGCTCCTAGGAGAATGAGAACTCTTGGTGTCATCTCACTGATCTGAGACTGCTCCTCTGCCTTGGCAAAGTCCTGCTGAAAGAGAATTCTGTGATACCACAGAATTTATTGGTTCAGACAGCCTTAAGTTCAAATGCAACTCTCCAGAGGTGAAAAGAGATACCAGTGTGCCCAAAGAGCCTTGAGGCGCCAGCTACCTGGAGGAGGAAGAATTATTGTGCAAGTGATAAGGCTCCATCACGATGATTTCCTATAGCCTCTTGCTTCTTGTTTATCTTTAAAAAGTTTTTCTCACATTAAATCCCCCTTTGATGTGTTTCACTATAAATAAAGCATTGGTGGGGCCTTTTCCCTTTGTTAGGATCAGACTAGGTCTTTTCCCCCACTCTAATTATATTGGTTGTGTCCTGTGTCTTTTTTTTTTTTTTTTTTTGAACCAGGGATTGAACTCAGGGACACTAGGCCACTGAGCCACATCCCCAGCCCTATTTTGTATTTTATTTAGAGACAGGGTCTCGCTGAGTTGCTTAGGGCCTCACTAAGTTGCTGAGGCTGGCTTTGAACTCGCGATCCTCCTGACTCAGCCTCCCAAGTTGCTTGGATTACAGGCATGCGCCACCACGCCCAGCTTATTTCTTAATACTATTATTTCAGCCTTTTATTTCCAGTGGGCCCATAACTCCATACACTTTACTGACCCCTTGCTGTGCAGGTAGGTCACGGCGAGACCCTAAGAACAGGAAACCAGTGGCTTATGTGTCTGTTTCTATATCAGTACCAAATTATTTGTAATACTTTGATAACTTTATAATATAACTTGAAATCAGTAAGTATGGTGCCTCCAATTTTTTTTCTTTCTCAGGATTGTTTAACAATTCAGAGTAAAATTGTGATTCCATATGAATTTTAGAATTTTGTTTCTATTAACCCAAGTATATGTGGTAAATTAATTTTTAATAAGTCCACCAAGAAAATACAATGGGGAAAGGACAGTCTTTTCAATAAATGCTAATGGGAAAACAGCATGTGCACATGCAAAAGAATGAAGTTGGACCCGAATCTTACAATATACGTAATAATCCACTCAAAATGGATTAAGAGCCGGGCGAGGTGGCCTATGCCTGTAATCCCAGCACTTGGGAGGCTGAGGCAGGAGGATCACGAGTTCAAAGCCAGCCTCAGCAACTTAGCGAGGCCCTAAGCAACTCAGTGAGACCCTGTCTCTAAATAAAATACAAAATAGGGCTGGGGATGTGGCTCAGTGGTGGAGTGCCCCTGGGTTCAATCCCCAGAACCACTCCCCACCAAAAAAATGGATTAAGGACCTAAGTATAAAATCTGAAACTGTAAATCTCAAAAAAAAAAAAAAGAGAGAGAGAGAGGAATGAAACTACTTGATATTGGCCTTGGCAATGAATTTTTTTAATAGCACAACAAAAGCACAGGAACAAAGGCAAAAATAAACAACTGAGGCTGCATCAAACTAAAAAATTTGTGCATAGCAAAGGAAACATTCAACAAACTAAAAGGGTGGCCAATGGATTGGTAGAGAATACTTGTGAACCATATAACTGATAAGGGGTTAATATTCCAAATATATAAGGAATTCACACAACTCAATAGCAAAAACACAAGTGATATGATTAAAGAATGAGCAGAGAACCTCAATAGACTTTTCTTCAAAGAAAATATAGAAATGACCAAGAAATAGATGAAAAGATGTTCAACATCACTAATTATCAGGGAAATGCAAATCAAGCCTGTAAATAAACACAATGGTTTTACCCCTTGGTGAGTACAAAGCCAATAAACAAAATCAGGAGATAAAAGAAGAAAGTTTTATTACTTGTACAAGTAAGGAGAGCACTGGAGATAATTCCCAAAGCATTGTGTCTTCCCACACAAAGAAAGCAAGGAGCTTTGGGGGGGAGAAACTAAAACATATTCATATAGGAAAGACTCATCATCATGTGCAGAGGTGGGCACATTGTTAAGCATGTTCAGTTGGAGATCATGCTTCTTCATACATCCCACGTTCAAAAAAAATGGCAGACAGGGATACCTCCTGGATGGATAATTCAGCATTATAATCAGCAAACTTTACTCTGGATCACCAACAAGACTAAGTTAGAGTGACCCAGTGATTTCAGCTGGTTCCTTATAGGTTTCTCTAGAGGGCCTTACAAAACAACAACTTGGAGTACTGACAGTCATTTCAAGGGGCAGCAGATTCCCCACCTCTCAAAAGCATAGTTACCCCTAAAAGTACCTGCCTAGTAGCTAAGAAAGCCACAATAAAATATCATCCCACACCTCTTAGAATGACTACTATCAAAAGTCAAAAGAGGGCTGGGGATATAGCTCAGTTGGTAGAGTGCTTGCCTCCAAAGCACAAGGCCCTGGGTTCAATCCCTAACACCACACACACAAAAAAAAGTCAGAAGACAACAAATATTAGTGAGGATATGGAAGAAAAGGAACCCTGGTATACTGTTAGTCAGAAATTTGTACAACGATTTTGAACAACAGTATGGTGGTTGTTGTGAGCAAGTTATGCAATAACATAGACTTACTCCTCTGTCTTTCCACAATGACAGAATTTATTGAATAGCAATAACCTCACAAGCTACATCACTTTTCATTGGTTGTAATTCCCTGAATACTCATGGGTCACTTGGTAGCCGTAAGTCAGGCAACCACAGATCTTTCATTCTAATCTTAATTATTAATATCTGTAACACTCAAGTCACACATCATACTTCACACAATTATATAGGTTACAGAAGAGTTAAACCAGGGTTAAGATTGCCACAGGGTTTCAGGATGCAGTGACAAGAGCAGAGGCAGAGAGCAGATACAAATACATCACTGTAGGATCAGATAAAATTAAGAACCAGTCCAAGACCTTGTTCAGGGGGCAGAACTGTCAGAGCGCAGAACTTATTCTAGGCCAGTGGTTGGACCTCAGGCAGTACCAAAGTGAGCCACATCAAAGCAAGGAAATCTAGCTAAGCTGAAGCCTGGGAGAGTCATCTCCTCTTGACCGCTTGGTGTGTTCACTGGATGGGTTGTTGATAGTGAGACAGGGGTAAAGGTCACACAGTTAATGTAGGTAATGACTGATGGGGATCAGAGGGTGATGATTGGCTATCAAAGACAGAACAATGGCTGCTAATGGTTAACTTCTGTGCTTCGGCTCCTTGGCACTTGAAGTTGCTAACAATTAACCTCTGTGCTCCTACTCCTAAGTCACGTACACAGGGCAGAAAGAGAAGACAATGAGTAAAGAGGGTGATTCTGGGATCTATAAGAAAGGCAAGTCCACCTCACCTGACTCCAGTTCTGGAGCCCCTTGTCTTTGGAGGAGTCTGTCTCTATCATTTTCTTAAATAATACTTGCTTGCTACGCTTGCCTTGGCCATTCTCAGTGTTCATTCTTCGACTCTGGGGAACACAGACCCAATCTCCACCAGACCAGTATAAATAGGTAGGTGTATGCTGCCTTAGCCACTTTTGGGGTGCTTCTTTTATGAGTTTCAGATGAGGGGGACACATTCAGTAAGATTGATAAACTCACCGGCCTGGCTTTCTGATATGCCCAAGCATCCATGTGCTTCTGATTCAATGCCATAAGTGCAAGGGTGGCCATTTTTATTAGCCCAATTAACATATCAGTTTGTGCTTTACAATTGTGCTGTGCAGTTAGTGGTTGTTTACATGTAGAAACAAGGTATAGGGTCATTCTACCTTAGCACTTATACTTAAAATGGAGTAGTAGCTCAGGGCAAATTGAGCTTAAAAAAATGAAGTAGTTTAGGCCTATGTACTGCTGGAAAACTACTGTTCTATACATCATAGAGCAACTCAAAGCAGGGCACCGCCTGCTCTCCACAGTGGCTCTTCAAAAAATTGAGAAAGGATCCACCATACAATCCAGCAACCCCCACCACTGGTATATATCCAAAGGAAATGAAATCATTATATAAAAGAGCAACCAGCATGCCTATGTTTATTACAGCACTGTGATCATTTGGATGTCTTGGATGTCCTTTGTGTCACAGGACCTTTGTGTCACAAAGAATTGAGCACAATACACAGAAGTAATAGATAAAGTACAGATTTATTGAAGGTGAAGATAGCATGCCATTAGGTAGAAGGTAGTAGGTGGAAAGCAAGAAAAGTTTTAGGCTTCAATGTCTGGAAATTGGGATCTTATATCCTGAACTGCGGGATGGTTCCTTCCCTATATACCTGATTGAAGACTTTACCCCATTTTCTTCCATTGGTTATCTTATGATACCAGATTAGAATATTTTCCAATTTCTCCCCCATTGGTTACTTTAGAAAACCAAGTTAGAATACTGCCCACTTCACCCCCATTGTTCATTTTAAAATTTGAACCTGTGGTGGGAGATGTCAGGGTAATAGGATTTATTGTAAACAGGGACAGAACTCATTTCCTTGTCTTGTCCTCCAGTGGCTTTTTTCTAATACCCTGTCTCTGCCATTTTGGTGTCCCTGATCTCCCACCTAACAGTACTATTCACAATAGCCACGATATTGAATCAACTGAGATGATCAATAATAGATGAATGGATTTTTTAAAATGTGGCATGTATATACAACAGAATATCATTCAGCAGTAAAAAATGATTACATCCTGTCATCTGCAGCAACATGGATGGAATTGAAGGACATTGTGCTAAGGAAGAAAAAGCTAGGCACAACTATTTCACTTAGCATGATATAATTCAATTCCATCCATTTACCTGCAAATGTCATATTTTTATTCTTCTTTGTGGCTGAATAATAATCCATTGTATGTATATACCTGTTTCTTTAACCATTCATCTATTGAATGGCATCTAGGTTGGTTCCTCAATCTAGCTACTGTGAATTGAGCAGCTATGAACATTGATGTGGCTGCATCACTGTAGCAATCTGATTTTAAGTCCTTTGGGTATAGGTCAAGGAGTGGGATAGCTGGATCAAATGGTGGATCCATTCTGACTTTTCTAAGGAATCTCCACACTGCTTTCCAGAGTGGCTAAAAGAAGAAAAAGTAGGTACAAATCTTCATCATGTTGGCTTAGGACCAGACTTCCTTAACATGACTCCTAAAGCACAAGAAATAAAAGCAGGAATCAATAATTGGAATAGATTCAAACCAAAAAGCTTTTCTCAGCAAAGGAAACAATCAGCAATGTGAAGAGAGAGCCTACAGAGTGGGAGAAAATCTTTGCCGCACACACTTCAAGTAGAGCACTAATCTCCAGAATCTACAAAGTTCTCAAAAATTTTTACATCAAGAATACAAATAACCTAATCAATAAATGGGCTAAGGAAATGAGCAGACACTTCACAGAAGATCTACAAGCAATCAACAGATATATGAAAAAATGTTCAACATCCCTAGTAATAAGAGAAATGCAAATCAAAACCACCTTAAGATTTCATCTTACCCCAATTAGAATGTATTTTATCAAGAATACAAGCAACAATAGGTGTTGGCGAGGATGTGGGGGAAAAGGTACACTCATACATTGCTGGTGGGATTACAAATTACTGCAGCCACTTGCCCTTTTGAATATAGCTCTGAG
Organism: Glaucomys volans; assembly: GCA_020662805.1. NCBI lineage: Eukaryota > Metazoa > Chordata > Mammalia > Rodentia > Sciuridae > Glaucomys > Glaucomys volans. The sequence goes on from JAJEJO010001421.1 coordinate 73,421, forward strand.
GCTTAGTTTTAGAAGGGACTTGTTTTCCTTTTCCTCTTCTCCCTCTCCCCCTCCCTAACCTGGGGACAGGGAACAAGATTACCCTGAGCTATCTGTGTTCCAGGGAAGGAGATATCTGCCAGAGGATCTAGGAAGTGAATATCTCCCAAATTAACAAGTGAATGTTAACACACTATGAGGGTACCCTGGAATGTGGCCTTTGAAGAGCGCCTTTAAAATCCTCCTGTTACTCCTGATGGGCAGAATCACAGCCTCTGGGACAGGAGTGCCCTGTGTTTCTCCTTTGCTAGCAAAGCAATAAAAATTCTTTTACCTTTTCCTCAAAACCGTGTCCTCCTTATTGGATTGGCATTGGGGACAAGGAACCAACTTTCTGTTAACAAAAACACAGAGCGGTGGAAGTAGTTTCAATATTATAAAGCACAATAGTGACACCACTATTTACCGGTGACGAGTCCTGGTACCTCAGGTGCTGAAGTATAACCGAGAAGCATGCTGAGGCAAGTGTAGAGTAGAAATTAAGAAGCTTTATTAGAGAAAAGTAAAAGCAGACTTCGCCCAGGTGGAAGAAGGGGACCCAAAGGTGGAAACCATGTGATGAGTAAACCCTGTCCTTTTTATAAGTTTTACTCTCCTGTTCCCTTCCCCCTCATTTCTTCCCTTCCTGCCTACATGACTAGGCCAAGTTTTACAGGTGAGACACAAAAGCTGAGAAGCAGATGGGTAGGGGGAGGGCCAAAGCCATAACAGGTAATGTCCCAGTGGGTGTTAATTAGCAACTCTTTGCCTATAGTCCTCGATAAGGGCGGGTAAATTTGGTAATCAATGGGGTCCAGAGAGCTCTGACATTCCATTCTCCCAATGGCAGTCTCCAACTTTCAGATGCAGGTGGCTTTCACGTCCTTCATTTTCTCAATTTGACCTGATTTCTTTACTTCTATGCTAACTGCCTGTCCCCAATTCTGACTTCCATAGGATAAAAAGTTTGAAACAATTCATTCTACTTTTCACGATAACTAAAGTTCGCAAGTGTACAGTATCTAGAAATGGTGATATCTGAGAAGACGAAAATGCTAATCACCTTAAATTGACACAATAAGAAAAGAAGCCCACGCGATGGGACAGAGTGGGGAGCCCAATGTGGTGGGGCAGGGGCCTCCATCCCAAAGGAACTTCTGCGTGGGGCTCACACCCGGCGGTTGTCAAGACCACGCAGGCACCGGTACAGAGCAGGACTAAGGTCAGTGGCTGGGATCTGTGTCACTGCGGCTGCTGTCGACCCCCATCCGGCCAGCCGCCTCCACAGACCCACCTTCCTCCCCACACGACAGAAGGCGCGGAGTCCCGAGGGACGAGTCCCTGCGCACGGCGGCTCGCCTGCTTCGCTCCTCGGGGAGTCGGGCTCCGGTTCTCCGGACCCGCCTGGCGTCCTCGCCTCCGGGGCGGGCGGCAGCGGCGCCCCGGGATGGCTTCGGCGGGCAGCGGCATGGAGGAGGTGCGCGTGTCGGTGCTGATCCCGCTGAAGCTGGTCGGGTTGGTGTGCATCTTCCTGGCGCTGTGTCTGGACCTGGGGGCGGTGCTGAGCCCGGCCTGGGTCACCGCTGACCACCAGTACTACCTGTCCCTGTGGGAGTCCTGCCGGAAGCCCGCCAGCTTGGACAGCTGGCACTGCGAGTCCACGCTCAGCAGCGGTGAGGGCCCGGCGCGCCGCGACCCCTGCCTCCCTCCCCGGACTGTCCCGCGCCCCACCGCCGGGTCGGCCGCCGCCCCTCCCCTCCTCTCCGGGTCCCCTGCTCGCCTCCCGTTCCTAAGTGGAGCCTCGGCCTCCAGACGCGTCCCTGCATGCACCCCTCTCCCCGCCCGGCTCCAGGTCGCCAAGCCTAAAGCGGCGTCCCACGCCCTCTCCCTCCTCCCGTGGCCATTCCTCCAGCTCTGGAGTAACACGTATGCTATTTTGGGTAATTGTTATCGTTTAAGGCGAGAACCATGTGGCTGTGTGAAAAATGCAACTCCTTCCACACCCCCGTTAAAAAAGAAACAGGCTAAAACGCCCAACTCCCAAGACGTGTGGGTTCCCTGTTCAGTTTTCCTCTCCTCCCTTCTTTCAAAGAGGAATTTGCCTGAGTTTATCTCTTAGAGCCCACGTTTCTGGATGTTCTACTGTTATAGCAACAGAAAACAGATTAAAATGTTGGTGCTCCCCAGGGAGATTCTCCTGCACAATCCGGAGAGTCAGCCCCGCCCCAATCCCTTCCCCTCCCTATAGCCCCACCCTAATCCCTTTCCGTGCCCTTTAAAAGTTGTTAGCAAAAGAACTAACGCAGGATTTTCCCCAGCACACCGCTTTTAGGTGTAAGGGAGGTCGTCGCTGGCCAGCTAAAATAAAGGCTTCTTTTGGCTTTGTGTGATCAGCGTGGATGATTTTATTTTCTTTGGGTACAACACTACTACAGATCATCTGGGTATTCCCAAATGAGATTTGCTTTGGTTTTATTTCCTTAAACTTTTGAGAGATACAGAGAGCTGCAGAGGACAAGTTTAGTTTTCTTTGTGGTTGTTAGTTATGAGCTCACCTTCATTCTCCCCAATTCTGAGTTCCTTGCCTCTCTAGTCACACCTTTCTCTTTTCCAAAAACTAATTACAGATGCCTGGAACTTTACAGCTTAATTAGCTAGCAAGAGAAGCTGCAGTAGGTTCCCCATTTGGGCAGATCCCAGAACAGAGTTGATGTGATGCCTGAATCACATCATGGAGTGAGAACAAAATGCTACAAAGGGTATTATTGAAATGATTGACCAGATCAAATAGAAATTAGATAATATTGTATAACTAAATGATGTTTTATTAATGTCAATTACCTGATTTTGGTCATTGATTGTGATTAAGTAAAATAATATCTTTTTCTTTTGACATGTTCAACTTATTCCCAAATGATAGGGGAAAAAAGTGTTTGTATGCAGATGGGGAGAAAACTGACAAACTATGACAAAATGTTAAAATTGGTGAATATCTGTAAAGGATTTTCTGTCCTATCTTTTGTACTATTCTTGCAATTTCAAGTTTTAAATTATTTTAATTAAAAATATTGTTCATTCATATAAGATATGCATTCAAACAAAAAGTGTCATTCTTTTAAAGGAGAATGGTGAAGTAGAGTTATGGTTTGGATGTCTCACTTGTGAGACAATGCAAGAAGGTTCAGAGGAGAAATGATTGGGTTGTGAGAGTCTTAACCTAATCAGTGGATTGATCCCTGGTAGGATTAATTGAGTGGTAACTGCAGGCAGCTGTGGTGTGTCTGGAGGAAGTGGTTAATTCTGGCTATGGGGTGTATATTTTGTATCTGGAGAGTGGAGTCTCTCTCTCTTTCTCTCTCCCTGCTTTGTGATCACTGATGTGAGCTGCTTCCCTCCACCGCACTCTTCTGCCATGATGTTCAGCCTCACCTTGAGCCCAAACCAATGGAGTTGGCCTTCTATGACTAAGACCTTTGAAACAATGAGCCCTCAAATAAACTTTTTCCTCCACTACAATTGTGCTGGTCCTGTCCTTTAGTCACAGCAGCAAAAAAACTGACTAAAATAAGTAGGATGAAAAAAAATTAGCTTTGTGAAATCCATAGAATATCTAAAATTTGTATTCCTTACAAAACACAATGTGAAGAACCAGAGTTTGTTTTAAATATATGAAACATATTTTACTCTGAACATTCCATGATATTTGGTATAGGTAGTGAAGGTTCTAAATAACCTTTAGGTCACATTTAAAAATAGCACTTAATTATAGTTAGAGTATATAATAGCTCATGATCATTCTAGGAATATGGCTGCTTTAACACAGCCAGTTATGTTAAAAACACACATAGACATATTTACCCACATACACAAAATCATGTGAAGCAATGTTAGTGAAAGAGACACAAGACATATTTGTCTTCTAGTTCATCTGGCATCACTCATTTAGCATCTAGTATTTTCATGGTGCCCTGGCTGGGCTACTTCTAGTAATGTAATTTCCAACTGCAGAATAGTTCTATGGAATTTATACATCAGCCTTGCGCTTCCCCATCCCTGTTCTCCTTGACTAGCATATAGTCTACAGTACAGATTGGTGAAGAGGAGTAGTTTTATGGAATGGGGGGGGTCCACATATGTAAAACATTTAAAAGCATCAGGTTTCGTTAGCTTCCTCCACCCTTTCTCTCTGAATGAAAGTAAGATATTATTAAGTTTCCAGATCAAAGCCTCATGTGAACTAAATGCTTCTCTCCTGCCAAGATGATGAATCTTAGCTCTCAGCAGAGTCCTGTGGAAACACAGCAATGCACAGGGAAGTGAACTTAGCTCTCCCATGCAGGGAATATTATTAGACAGATGCTACTTTTAGACTTCCTCAGAAAAGTAATTTTTAATTGACAACAATGCAAATACCTTGAAAATGCAGATTTCAAACATACATAAAAAATGCAAACAATTCTTTGAGAATTTTTAAATTGCCAATACTTTTTTTTTTCATTATTTTCAAAAGCTTCTCTAGCTTCTTCAAATGTGCAAATTTCCTTGCACCAACCCTTGGTGTTTCCTGGTTTTATTTCTTTAAAAACTCCATTAGCTCATGGGTAGCATTTTAATCCTGATTTGCTTTTTCTCCTGTGAGGAAAACTTAAAAGATATACTAATAAGCATTAAAATGGAATGAAAACCCCATTAGATACATTACTATACAGGTGAAAACTGCTAGATGCTCTTTAGACAACACAGTCAACATCTCAAACCTCTTTGCGTGAGTCAGCAGTGAAGTAACATTTAGCTCACAAGCACTGAATCTGCTAGTTTCCTTATCACAAGAATGTGTCTTTCAAGTTGCAGTTGCCCTGAGGAGGGACAGTGACATAATTTACCATGTTATATTCAGACTTCAGCACATTCCTGCTGAGCTTGGGTGTTTTAATATAGTAATAATGATACCTCTACTTAAACTCATTACTCTAAGTGGATACCCCAAAGAATTCTGCCAATGGACAGCAGCAACTCAATCTAAATTCAGATTCTTTTTTTTCTTCAGATTTTTAGCTAAATAAATAAAATTTAAATAAAACTCTAGTTGACTTAATAATGTAAACCCAGCAAACCCTGACTTGTATGAAAAAGTGGCAAAACAACACTGAGTTAATAAACTTGACTCAAATCCAACCATAATTTTGTGCAAAATGCAATTACCTTATTTATAGTGTGATATATCCAACTTCAATCCACTGTTCCTTGGAAAAAGAAAATTCTTCTCTGTGATATATAGAGATACTGCACATAAACCAAGATTTTCTGTTATAATTCCCAAAAAGATTCTCCAGTGCCATCAGGAGAGAGTCAGCCCCACCCTAATCCCCCTTCCCTATAGCCCAACCCTAATCCCTCCTGCGCCCTATAAAAGTAGGCAACAACAGAATTAACGCACGATCCCCTGACACCCCGCTTTTAGGCGTAAGGGCAATTGTCGCTGGCCAGCTAAAATAAAGGCTTCTTTTGGCTTTATGTGATCGGCTTGGATGATTTTATTTTCTTTGGGTACAACATTTGGAGGCCCCAGCGAGATTTGATTTCTCCAAGCCCTCGCGCCTAAATTGGCCTCCTGTGATGGTTGCCTGGGAGCCTCCACCCTGAGTAGAGGGGAGCTCCTGAGAGACGTGCCTCAGCCTCACTCTTGGGGGGACCCCAGCCCATCTTCAGGATGCCCTTCTGGACGAAGCCACATGGTATCTTGTTTCAGTAAGTCGACTATCTGTATCTGGGGGATGTGGTCAGACTGGACGCAGTCACTTACACCAGTCCCAGGTCAGGGCGAGACGTCGCTCCTACCCCCTGGTAGGCCTCCTCGTGAGGCCTAGTCTGGTGAATCCCCTCGTGGGTTCAGTCTGGTGGGCCCCTTGTGGGCCCAGTCTGGTAGGCCGCATGGGGCCTAATCTGGTCGGCCGATGTCTATCTGTCTGTATTTGTTTTGTTAGTCTGGTCTGGGCCGCGTGGGGTCCGCTCGGCTGTGGCAAGGCTGGCTGACAGGTAGCCGGGGCCCCAGTCCAATAGGCCTCCCCATGGGGCCTAACCTGGTCTGCCTCCTATGTGGCCTAATCTAATAGGCCTTCCTGTAGGGCCTACTCCAGTTGTTGTCTGTCTGTCTGTATTTGTCTTGATAGTCTGGTTCATGGCCATTTGTGTTTTCTGTGTTTTGGCTTTGCTTTCTATGTAGCATCTCTCTCCAGGACAGTCTACTATGGGACAGAATCAGTCAACCACATGCCCCACTGTTCTAACTTGCTTTTTAGATACTTTTCAGGACTTCCAAGAATGTGCCACTGACTACGGAGCTTTTGTTAATGGATGTAACTTAAGAAAGTTTTGTGAATCAAAATGGCCCACTTTCAAGGTTGATTGGTGCCTTCAGGGCATTGGGCGGCCAAACCATCAGGACCAGGTGCCTTACATTCAAATTTGGATTATGGCTTAAGCATTGCCTTTCAGATTCTGTGTCCTCTAGTTCGGGAAATTGGAGAGGCTGTACCAGTTTGATGGCAAAGGCCAGACCAGACTTAAATGCAGCTCGCTCTGCTACCAATCCCTCAAGACTCAGGTAACTCTGCCAAAAACCAGGGGCTGAGGGAGGGAGAAAATGGCTCGGGGACATCTGCCCTCTCGCCCTCCTGAGGGGGAGGAGGAACCAGGTCCAACCCCCCAGTGTTACAGCACCCCCACAG
>JAJEJO010001421.1:80566-95681 GCA_020662805.1 Glaucomys volans
TGGGAGCTAACCTTGTGTAAACATCACCAGGTTGTTAGTAAAACCATAAATTGCTCAGCTAACCTTGTGTAAATATCGCCTAATTACTAGTAAATTCATAAGTTGTGAATCCATAAGTTGTAAATCCATAAGTTGTTCACCCAGGGAAACTGCTCGTTTGCTTATTGTTATAAAAAGCTTGCCGTGCTTTGGCTCGGGGCTCTCTGCCTCAGTCCTGCTGTTAGGACATGTAGGGAGCCCCAAGCATGCTTGGACAATAAACCCTGTGCGTGTTGCATGAGAAGGTCTCTTGGAGTCTTCCTTCGCGGGCGGTAGGTGTCTCGACCCTAACAGATAAATAAAGGGATTTGGAATTGTTTTGTATCATTCCTGAGAGCAAGGTTACTAAGTGAAATCCTAAGAATTTTTCTAAATTCAGAAATTTCATAGGAGTTGTTTTAGAATACGAACAAGGAAGGAGTCAACACATGGGAAAGGGAAATTGGAAATTCTAGGTATGAAAATATTTTCAGTAAAAGGAAAAGGAAAATATTTCTGGGTAAGAAAGTCTGTGTGTAGGTAAAGGGCAAATTCCAACAAGTTTTTGTGTAGAAGGTTTTCCCCTAAGGTCAAATGTTAATGGGCTAATATAAATCAAAGTGTAATCAAAGTGTAATATGTTAAAATGACAAGGATTTCTTTAAGTTTTATTCTTTATTGTGGTTAAATAACTGGCAGGGTATTGTGCTATGTTGCAGAGCCTAGAGTTTTTTCTTGAAAAACTAGGTTTGGTTGCTCTTCTTTGTATATTAATGTGTCCGTGCCTTCCAGGTGCACAAGTCTTTAGAGCAGAGGATTTGTTGGGCTGATGTTCTCCAAACTAGGCTTGTCTGTGCTGGTAATTTATAAGAATAACAAATTTTATTGGGGACTTAATTTTTATTATTTAATATTTAACAGAACTTGCTATCAATAGGGTATATGTAAATTTTTTTACTTTTTACACTGAGATCAAAATTTAAATGCAAATGTATTTAAAGTTAGGGAGAGCCTGATTTGTTTGAAGGTTAATATCGTGACAAAAAGAAAGTTAAAAGCTCTCAGTCTTTCCTTGATTTGTTTTAAATGCAATATATTGTGTTAACAGCTATTCACATAGATTCAGGAAACAATACATGTAAACTGTATAAAATGATGTCCTCAGAGGGGACAAAAATAACTTCAAACCTGGAACACTCTGCCTAAGATGGTAAAAGGCCTTACCTGAAATAAGGGTCTGCCTCCCACCCTGCTACAAGTCAGAATGTTTCCAAAATAAGTCAGCTTTCAGCTCATTTAAAGTTATATTCAAAAGATTGTTTTTTGCTGTAGAATTACTGTGATATCAAATAGGAAATATAATATATAACTCAGGCAGGATTTTGGATGACTATTACACAAATTAGATTGTGAATTCTAGTTTGTATTTTTCCTTGTGAGCTCTGTAGCTGATACCTAATTAATGTTTTGAAGAAGAATACTAGGCCATCACCTATGAAATAGACGAGATAGTAACTGGTGAAACTGGCTTGCTGGATGTTTGAGATCAAACTTAAGGATTGAGATTAAAACAAAGGGGACAAGAAAACCAGTTTTGGTTCTTGACCTCAGAGTCAGCCTGCATCCAGGGAATGAGAGCTTTGCTAAGGAACTTTGCAAGTCCGGGTCAACACTGCTGCCTTCGCTGCTGCCAGAACTCAGTTTTCGTCCATGCAGACAGTGGGCAAAAGACACCGCCTGGTTTCTATGTCACACAGAAGGCATCACTGTGTCCAGAGCCAAGGAAACACCGGCTGCCATTGGCCTCCAGGTTGTGGGAACTGCCATAGCCAGAGCACAAGAGCCACTAGGGCCCAGATGCCACCGCCACCAGAGCTCAAAGCTGTCCAGGATCTGAGTGGACACTTCTCAATAACCCATGCATTCCAGGCTTGTCCCCCAGAGTTGGAGACACAGCAGAGATTGCTGAGAACAAGGAGATGCAACAATGGGCCAGACAGGCTTGGCCCCTTCCCTCCTGGGGCTGATGGGAGTGAGCAGGGACCAGCTTCCCTTTGCCATGAGTGGAAGCAAAGAGCTGTCAGCTGTCCACAAGGCAAAAGCCACTGCCTTGGAGCTGCTGGAATCCAGGAGGAGCGCTGCTGCCCGCCCCAGAATGCAGAGGAATGAAGGAGCTGCTGAAATGCAGGAATTGCCACCACCCAAGCACAGGAACAAAGCTAAGAAGCTACTCTCAAATTCCCCACAAGTGACCCCTGTGAGAACTTGGCTGACTCTTAAGAGACAGGAACAAATCAATTTGACCCGCTTGATCTTAAACACCTAGCAAAACAGTTAAAACCAAACCATAGACATTCTTGGGCATTTAGAAGAAACAGTAGTTTAATGTAACTTAAGATGCACTTGTGTCAGCCCCTAGAATAGGACTAGAGGCTACAAAAGAGAGATTCTTAGGCAAATGTACCTGATAACTCAAGTTCCCAAATAAAGGCCTCAACCTCTCCAGCCTTTGATAGGCCTTGTTATGGGAACAACTTCTCAGTTTTTCCACCAGGTGACAGATTGACTTCTACCATGTCATGATATTCTGTATTAATCTCATTTTGGTACTTATGTCATTTTGTTTCTCTCTCATAGAAGCACCCACCCCAGAAGACTTTACAACCTGCTCTTCCCAAGCAGACTTCTGCTCCTCATTGACCAGATTTCTAAAAGGAACTTCAAACTGCTTCCCCAAACTGCTTCCCCAGACTCTGCCCCCTTCCAGCTCGAAGCAGCAAGAGTGGTCAGTGCCCCCTCTCCCTAATTAAGGACAGGCAGTTAGTGTAAAATAAGAAATCTGGTCAAACTGAGGAATGGAACCCATCAGAGTCTGGGAAGTTGGAAACTGAAAAACCACTAGTTTCCTAAACAAGGATTTGTTAACGTGGATAAGACCAGTGGGGAATGTTATACTTCCCAAAAAGATTCTTCAGTGCCATCAGGAGAGAGTCACCCCACCCTAATCCCCCATCCGTATAGCCCAGCCCTAATCCCTTCCAGCACCCTATAAAAGTTGGCAACAACAGAATTAACACGCGATTCCCCGGCACCGTGCTTTTAGGCCTAAGGGCGATTGTCACTGGCCAGCTAAAATAAAGGCTTCTTTTGGCTTTACGTGATCAGCTTGGATGATTTTATTTTCTTTGGGTACAACACTTCTACCCAATAAATAAGAAAGCAACTATGTGTGCACTCTTAGAACTCTTTTTACTTTTGTATACAATTAAATTTAGGTTATATTTCAATAAAAACATCTTCTTAGTTTGGAGTTATAAATATTGCTGCCAGAATTTAGTCCCTTTTCACATAAAGGGGTTAGAACTTTTCTAATGTCATAAACTTCAAAAAATTTATAGTTATTGATGACACATAATGAAGGGTTATGGAAAATAATATTCCTATGAGACAGTTCCCCAAGAAAAATGGAGGAATGGTATGGCTCAGGAGGAGGGAGGGGAAATTGGCCAAACATTAAGCCTCTCCCAGGGCATACTTTCCTGATAACAATGGGCCCTAAAGGAAAGGGTCGGATACTGAATGCTGGGCCCTAAACCTTGACCTTCCCACATGGCAAATTAGTCCTAAAAGTCAATGGGTAAGATTTGAGTACTCATCCCTTGGGGTCTGGTTTTAACCTGTGCAACTAGCCCCTGACAGTCCAAACTACATGTACATGTGATGATTAGATCATCTTCGTTGTACCATATAAAACCAAAATCCCCTCTGTAACTGAGGACCATTTTCTCCATGCGGAAAATGGGTCCCAACCATGCCCAAGTCTGTGAAGGAACAAAGGCTTCTCTGAATCTGATGAGGTCTGCTTCCTGTCCTTTTGCATTTACATTTTGGTTCTCTGACCAGGAAATGGGTGTAAGACAACATGTGCCCTTCCCTGTCTCCCTGAAACCCATTTCCTTTCCCGGGGAGTTAAGTTAAATGACCGCCGGGACTTGTGAAGTGACCATTGATATGTCTGGCACCCCCAAGGATCTCTGAGGTCGGGGGAACCCCCAGCCACTGCTCATGCAGCTACAGCTGAATCCTCAGACTGACTGCTCCCCCACCTCCCTCCTCACACTACAGAAAGAGACCCTCCATACCCTCCAAGTCCACTCTGGCTGAATGGCTGCCAGTATGAGACCTGTAATGGACCCCAAACCTGGGCTAGTTTTTTGTGGCCTATGCTACATGCAAGGACTTGTATTGAGTCCTTCATTGGTGCTGGAGGCATCCTCTTTCTGACCCCACCCCCCCAACCCTTGGTACCTTCTCCCCACTCTCTTCTTCCTGACACCCTGCAGACCTCTGGATCAGAGACCCCTTTTGCCATTTTGTTCCTGCATCCAACACTGGCCTTTAAATATTCTAGAGAGGTAAACCTCCATCAGTCCAGTCTCTAGCAGATAGGTGCCCTGCCCTGAGACCCACACCTATTGGCCCATGGGACCCTAGGGGTCACTCCACCATTGAACTTGGGGTGAAGAGTTCCCCCATTTCTGGTGGCACTGTCCAGTTTGGTGTCAGAAAGAATCCAGGGGATGCTTTGGTTTCAATCTGACACCCGTTCACCCCTCCCCAACATGAGAATCAGTCAATTCCACGGGAATCCCCTTTGGGTTATCTCATTAGTAATTTTAAGACCCTTTACTTCCAAACTGACCTCAAAATCAAATGCCTCATTAAGCTCAGCACTCAAATTTGGCCACACTACAAATTAGACAATCTGCACCAATGACCCAAATATGAAAGTTTTGATCAAGAAATTCTCCAAAAATTAAAAAATCATTTATTACAAAATGGCATATGGAGTGAGGTCCCTGCCCAAAGTCATGTAAAAAACCTTATTTCAAGCCCCTACCCTCAACTTAACTATGGAGCAAAAATTTAACCTGCTTGTCACTGAGAGAGAAAATAATAACCCTAACAAGCCCAGCAGCCAGTGGCATGTCTCAGTAAGGAGTATGATACAGCAGCCCCATTTCTCAAATGTAGTGGGAGATAATGTTTCATAATTTTCTGCATCCAAACCTGACCTGATTACCAACCAGAGAAATAAGGATTAAAAAGCCCTAGGCATTAATTTCCCTTGCCTAGTCTTGCTGAATTCTACATTGGACCAACTTAAGACTGAAGGAGAAAAGTATCCATTTTAAACTTCTACTGGGCTGCAACACACAAAAATGTTTTTAAGACTTTCTCTCTCTCTCTCTCTCTCTCTCTCTCTCTCTCTCTCTCTTTCTCTCTCTCTCTCTCTCTCTCTCTCTCCCCCTCATACTGCTCTACACATTATGCTACATTAAAGAGTGAGTTTTCCCTTTAAGAGCTAAACTTGGTTAATATAGAAACATCAGTTTGGCATACTAAATGTGTTCATATCTTCCAGGTATACAAGTCATTAAAGTAGAAAATTTAGAAGGATATTTTTATCAAGCTGCTGTTCTCCAAACTAAACTTGTCTGTAAGGGTAATTTTAAACTTATAAGAACAGTAAATTTTGGGGGGAATTTCTTTATATCATTTAATGTTCTGTAACTGGACCTGAACCTTATGTTACCTTCTACACTGGGATAGAAATGTAAATGTATATCTAAAAGATAATGAGAGCCTGATCTCTTTAAAGGTTAATATCATGAAACATGAAAGCATTTTGCCACTTTTCCACACAAAAGGAAAGTTAAAAGCTCTCTCAGCCTTTCTCTGATTCATGTTTTAGATATAATGTTATATTGTGACAACTAATGTTCATATAGATTCAGAAAACAATATATGTAAACTTTGTAAAATGACATTTAAGAAAGAGGCAAGGATCAGCTTCAGAATTAAAACGCTTTAAGATTTGTGAAGAGCCCCTACTATCCTGAGATAAGGCTCTGCCTCCCACTTCGCTGCATATTAGAAAGATTCCAAAGTAGGCCAGACTCTAGATCATTTGAAGTTGTATTCAAAAGATTTTTCTTGTTGTAATCTCAAATAGGGGATATAATGTGTAACAGTCAAAATTCAAGATAGCTATTATGCGAGCTAAATATATTTTTACTCTTGCTAATTTCATTTTGTAAAACTGTTACCTGTTAATATTTTGCAGAGGTACTGCTACAAGAACACACAACCTAGGTTAACTTGAGATAATAAGTCATCACCTACAGGACAGATAGTATATAATGGTAGCTTCCAGTACTAATACAGACCCCAAATAAATAAAAGGGTAAATGACTGTAAGATTATAGACATTAGAGTTAAAGCCCAGTACTCTTAAGACTGGTGAGACTGCCTTGCTGGGTGTTTAAGATCAAGATTAACACCAAAGGGGCAAGAAAACCAGTATTTGGCTCTTGCCTTCTGAGTCAGCCTGAACCCAGGGAATGGGAGAACTTCTCTAAGGAGCTTTGCAACCCTGGGCCACATAACCTCCCAGTCAGGGAGATTAATGAGACCACTGGAGAGCAGAAATCCAATCAGTGCACCTTTTGCAAAAAGGAGGGTTGGAAAGGTAATGCTTCCAAGGGAAGCCACCTCATCAAGGAGACTCAACCTAGTAGATGGCACTAAAAGAACTAAGAAGCTGCTCTTAAGTTCCCCAAAATTGACCCCTGTGGGAACTCAATTGGCCCTTAACAGCAGATAGAAACAAGATCAATTTGATCAGCTAGCAAAAACAGTTATAACCAGAATACAGCCATAACTGGGTTTTAAAAGAAAGACAATAATTCCTTTACTGGAACTTAAGACCTATATTTGTGTCAGTCCCACAGCCCTGATACCCCCAAATTCTGAGGAATAAGGAAGAAGTCGGGGCAGTTTAGCTGAAGGTATTTCTTCTCTGAACCCTTTTAAATACTTTTCTACACATGTAACTGGGTTACTAGTTATAACTATACTGTTAATTTTATTTCCATCCTCATTTTGCATAATTTGTCAAGCAGGATGGAAACAAGGCACCAGGAAACTATAATTCCAAGGCTAATCATGCTTGCTATTCTCCGAAGGACCCACACTGCTGGAATCATGGAACGTACTCCTAAATCTGAGTGGGGTCCATGACCCTGACTAAGGACAATAGGGTCTCAACTGTATTACCTGCTGAAATTATTCCCTTAGTATTAGCAAATCAATTAATCATGGCCTTTCTTATAATTGCCTGATTTCACTGTATTTGTAATAACCTTTCCCCTACCTACTCTTAATTCTGTATAGGAACAATTTTTTAATAAGTTTACCTGTGCAGCCCCAGCAGCCTCCCAGAACACGTGGACACCATTCTCCTGCTCACCTCCTAACTCACTGAGACCACAAAAGGAACTTTACCTATGATGACCTCAAGGTTCCTCCCCACACACCCCTTCCTGCTGGGGTCTCCATGGTCTATTCCAGAACTCTAAAAGGAGGGTCCCCCCACTTCACCCCTTCTCAGCTTGAAGTGGCCAGATCTGACCTGACACCCCAATTCTTTCTTCCTCTTCAGAGTCTGGAATGAAGGGTTATGGAAAACAATATTCCTGCAAGATAGCCCCCAAAGAAAAATGGAGGGACGGTGTGGCTCAGGAGGAAGGAGGGGAAAATGGCCAAACATTAAACCCCTCCCAGTGCATTCTTTCCTGATAACAATGGGCACTAAAGGAAAAGGGCAGATACTGAATGCTAGGCCCTAAACTTTGACCTTCCCGCATGGCAAATTAGTCTTAAAAGCTCTTCTTTACCTAAGTTATTGGGTTTTTTTTGGTGGGATTGGTACTGGGGATTTCACTCAGGGGCACTTGGGTCAGGGTCTCACTGAGTTGCTTAGTGCCTCACCATTGCTGAGGCTGGCCTCCAACTTGCAATCCTCTTGCCTCAGCCTCCAGAGCCACAGAGATTACAGGCCTGCACCATCGTGCCTGGATAAAAGTAGGTCTTGCCGGGCACAGTGGCACACGCCTTTCATCCCAGCACTTGGGAGGCTGAGGCAGGAGGATCATGAGTTCGAAGCCAGCCTCAGCAACTTAGCGAGGCCCTGAGGAACTCAGTGAGACCTTGTCTCTAAATAAAATACAAAATAGGGCTGGGGATGTGGCTCAGTGGTGGAGTGCCCCTGGGTTCAATCCCCAGTACTAAATAAATAAATAAGTATTGTCATTTATAAAACAGATTCCCAGCATGGTCAAGTGAGTATGTCAGTGAATTGCTTTCACAAAAGCAATGACAAACTGGACAAAATTGTCCAAAAGAATGATTTCAATACTCTGGTAATTGACGAAGGGTATATAATAATTAAACGTATTTAAGAAAAACAGTGACACTTTGGCATTTTTAGCCTTAGCCTTTCCCATTCTGCCTCCCCACCACTAGCTCTGGTATAGTAGCTCTACTAGAATAAGCAGGCTGTAAGGACTAATAGTCTGGATGATGGAGAGGGGTGATTTTAGACTGCAGAGAAATCTAAGGTGAATGTTGTTGAAAACAACTATCACAATGGCAAAAACTGAAGAAGACCAACATCACACCTAAATTGGAGTTGCAATATGGGTTAAAGTGAGCTACAGACAGGAAAGTCAGTCACAAATTTAACAGAGATCCAACAAGAAGGAAATTTAGTGGACCTAATAAGATCCCATGTATCCCAACTATTATAGAAGGCTTTGTCAACTTTCAGGAAAAGATCATACAAGGCCCTAGCTAGCAACTTGTGTTTGGCTGAAGAAGAGGACTTCCATTAAAAGCAAACCCAGTCTTATAAATTTCCTAAACTTAAAATGCATTCCTCAATTCATATCCAAAGATCCATCAGCAAAGGCTAAATGTTTGTATCCCCCTCACCCCAAATTCATATGTTGAATTACCAACTTAAAATAATAGAAGTTAGGTCCTCCATGGACCGAATTAAGCAAGGTTAATTGTGGTCATGGGAATGTGGTCCTCCTCTTTTTAAGAGTGCATTGCAAGACCTCACTTTCCCACCACACCTCCCTTGTGTGTTTGTGTAGTGAGAAAGTGTCCATGATGAGCTAAGATCCTTAGCTACCTGCAAATGAGGCTTACGAGAGTGAAAACATTCCTGAATCCCCATTTTAAACCTACAAGATCTGCCCTCATTCTCAAAAGGTGAGTTTTGCGCACACACACACACACACACACACTCGCATCAACTGGACACGTTTATTTCCTTAAAAACCAAATAAATAACTTTATTGGGAGTAACAATCAAACCGAAAGGGCCGAACTGAGGCCAAGGGGCCGAAAGGGCAATGCGTAGGCCGGCCTGGTGACCCACCCAGGGAAGACTCCCCGGCATGGGCTGGGGCACAGTCCTGCTCAGTTGTCCTTCTCGCAGCGGCCCAGGGTGAGCCTGTCAAAGAGGATCTCGGCCAGGGGGTCTTCCAGGGCCTCCATCCTGCGCAGGTTGGTCAGGTAGCCGCCCAGCTCCCGGATGATGAGGACCTGCTGGTGCAGATAGTGGCGCCGCAGGAAGTGGCAGAGGTGCGGGTCGCCCCTGTCGGTGGCCAGGTTGTGCAGCTCCAGGAGGCTCTGGTTGACGCTCTTCTCCAGGTGGAAGGCGCGCTCCATGGCCTGGAGGCCGCCGTGCCAGTCGTTGCAGTCGGGCTTGAGGATGTCGTGCAGGCGGATGCGGCCTCCGCGCTGGTTCTGCAGCTCCATCAGCTTCTCGGCGCGGTCCCCCCACTCGTGGGAGCGGCGCAGGAAGAAGCTGGAGAAGTGCTCCAGGGACACGTGGTGGCCGTCGCAGAAGAAGGCCAAGGACAGGTAGACGTAGGAGGCGTGCAGCTGTACCTGGATCTGGCTGTTGACGGCGGCCTCGCAGTCGGGGTGGTAGTTGTGGCGCACCTGCGACACCACGATGGGGACCATGACGGGCGCGGGCAGGAGCGGCGCCACCACGAAGGCCAGGGCGGCGCGGGATCTGGGGCTGCGCAGTGGGCAGCGGCGGCGGCCGCGGTGGCGGCGGGACCCTCTGGGCGCCGCCAGGGTGGGGGATGGCGGTGTCTCGGCCGGTGGGCGGTGGGCGGTGGGCGGTGTCGGGGCGTGTCTGGGCTAGGCGGAAGAGAAGCGGGTAATGGCGGCGGCGAGTTCCTCAGGGGGTGGGGGTCAGGGGTCAGGGGCTGGCGGTGCCCGGATGTGGCCCGCTGTAACCTGGCAACTCCGCCAACCGTCCCGCCTGCGTCATATTTGTTAAAGTTACAAGAACAGGAGGGCAAACTTGGTGTTAACCACGGGTTAGGTTGGAAAGAGGCGCATGTGAATTTTGTCCAAATGTGGTTGTTTCATAAATGGTGGCATTTTTTGAGGTTTAATATCATACCGCTTTATTTGAATGGCAGCTTTCCTCAGTGACGGCAGTCTCTATATTAATGAGCCTTTTGAATGCGTCCTCACCCCTTTCCTAGAACCCTGTAAATGCAGCCACTGACTCTTCTCCCTCCACTCATGATCAAGTTCACACTTCTCTGAGAGCAGAGCGCCACTCCAAAGTCTCTGCATCCTTCTCCCTTTCTGTGTTTCACCCTGTTCAGAGTGGTTCTCAGGTCTCTAGTCTCCCTGGAACCTTCCACCACAACCCTAGGAACACATCGTTTTTGTCTTGTCTGGACTCCCAAGTGGACTATCTCAATGGTCTCTGAATATCCTGGGTCAGCCCACCCCATGTGCCTAGATCATGAATTTCCTCTTGTGTAAATACAACATTCTCTTTTCTCTGGTGGAAAACAAAAGCTTTGGGTGCATTCCTGGGAAAGCACTCTTAACCACGCGGAAGTATTCATGCCCTCCAACCTCCTCTTGACTTTCACTGCCACTCACGTAGCCTTGTTGTTGGTTTTTATCCTCCAGTTGAGAACCAGTAAATCCCAAGGTTAGTCTGAGAAAGGGTCTAGACTTGCAAAGGTAGCTTCTTCAGGAATGATTCAAATAGGCCCTATGTTATTGTCCTGAATTACTATTTAATTTCAAGTGTGCCTGTCTTGCTCTCTTAAAAGAATCTAAGCATCTTAAAGTGAGGATCCTTTGTTTTGTCTATTTGATTCTATGGCAAAGCTTCCTGTCCTGGAGAATTAATAAGAATGATATCAACAGATCTAGTTTTTAAAGCTATTTTCTTTTCTATTACACAATTTTCTTATAATAGCAATGTAGTACATATTGTGCTAGATTTTTAAAGAGTAGTAGATTTCCACCAGCACAGTGGTGCACACCTGTAATCCCAGCCACACAGGAGGCTGAGGCAGGATGATTGTGAGTTCAAAGCCAATCTCAGCAATTTAGCCAGACTCTAAGCAACTTATCAAGATTCTGTCTCAAAATAAAAACAAAGGGCACTTGGGATGTGGTTCAGTGGTTGAGCACCCCTGGGTTCAAACCCTGGTACCAATTTAGAGAGAGAGAAGGAAAATAACACAAAAACAAAAGAAAAATAGAATTTGTCCAAGGAAAATTAATTTTATTGAGGTTAGCCAATAAAGCAAAAAAGTGCTTAATAGTGACTCTTATTTTGAAAACACTTTTTGTCATTTTAAGTAATAGATGAAATTGAGTGTGATTCATTTGGAGACTCACCCAATTGTTTTTTCTCCTTGGCTTATTTCCTTTGTGCCTTTGCAACACCTGCTTCCTGCCCTCCCTCCTTCCTTCTCTTCTATAAATATATATTGAGTTTCAATTCTGTGATGCTTATGGCATTGGACAATTATGTAAAGTCATCCTTTTTTAAAAGATATTTTTAGATGTTCATGGGCCTTTATTTTATTCATTTATTTATATGTGGTGCTGAGGATCAAACCCAGTGCCTCATACATGCCAGGCAAGTCTCTACCACTGTGAGCTACAGCCCCAGCCCACTAAAGTCATCCTTTTAGTCTCACTAAAATGCCTTTTTGTTGTTATGGTTTCCATAACCATAGATATTATAGATGAGGAGCTAAGCTCCCTGAAGCATGAGGTCACATAGGCAAAATGTGGGAAAACAGGTATTCAGGTATATGATTTCTGACCCCAAATATGAGGCTATGCCTATGAAGCATGCATCTTCTTTAATGAATATTTTGCAATTGAGAAAAATCCAGCTTATTGATTCTAGTTTTGGTGAGATGGGAGACTGAAATCTCCTTTCTCGCCTGTCTCAGACATCCTCGATCTTCTAGTGAACCAGTGCCCACTGTCATGTCTCAAAATACTGTTCGGTATACCTGTTTTGTTGTTGTTGTTTTTTGTTTTCAATTTCCAAGATGCCTTCATCAATGAAGTATCTCAGTGCCTATTATGTTTAAAATGAGGTGCTGGGTATTAAGATACAACGGAAGATTATTAGTAGAATCACTGGCACATATAATGTTGAAAGTAAATGACACCTAGCCTTTGTTTTGGATGTGGTTATAATACGAATAATGAGAAAGGCATGTATTTTAATTTAAAAAACTGTCATAATTCTTTTCAACCAGGAAAATGTGAACTAGAACTTCTGGGGTAGGAAGTAATATATCTAGCAGGAACAAATTCACATTCTTTGTAAAAGGAGATGAAGCACTTCTGTTGTTGAAGTGTGAAGAAAATGCTGTGAAATGTTAATCAATCTTATAATTTAAAAAATCCTTCTCTTTCTTTGTTAATTCATTTGCAAATAATTATTGAGCATCTACTTTGTACTTTGCTTTTTCTAGGTGCCGTTAATTTAGTTTCTAATTAAGCAAAATCTTGTTCTCAAAGAGTTCAGCCTTCAGAAGAAGAGAGGAAATAAAGAAATGAATAAATTCACACATACCATCCTGTAGATATGAAAGTAATAATATTCTAATTAAAACATGGTGCAAGGTATATTAGGCAGGGTACTCCAGAGAAGCAGATCTCGATAGATAGGATGTAGGAATTGGCTCACATACTTATGCAGGCCAACAGTCCAATGAACTTCCATCTGAAAGCTGGAGAATCAGGAAGGCCCAGAGTGTGAGTCCCAGTCTTAAGGCAGAGGCCTGAGAACCAGGAGCTCTGAATTCTAAAGACAGGAGATGATGGATGCCCCATGGAAACAGAATGAGTTAGCCCTCCCTCCACATTTTTGCACTATTTGGTCCCTCAACAGATTGAATAATACCTGCCAATATTGGTGAGGGTGAGCTTCTTTATTGTCTGCAGATTAAAATGCTAAAGTCTTCCAATAACCCCCTCACAAATACACCAATACAATAGAGGGGGTGGGGGAGGGAAGGGGAAGGAGAGGTACTGGTGACTGTTTTAGAACAAAATATATTCCATGCTTGTATAATTATGTCAAAATGGATTCTACTGTCATGTCTAACTAAAAAGAACCAATGAAAAAGGATACAGTGACTGAAATGAAAACTAAAATAACAGTAACCACAGAATTGGTCAAAAAGAAAGAATAGGAGAAATATAAAACAGCATTTCTAATTATCCAGATAATAGGCAAATAGGGGGGGAAAAGAATGAAAACCAGTGACAAAAACCTATGGGATTTGTAGGACACCATCAAGTGAACCAAGATAATATTATGGCAATAGCAGAAGAATGAGAGACAAAAAGTAGAGAAACTCTTTAAAGAAACAATGACTAAAAATTTTGCCAATCCTGAAAGAGAAATGATATTCCACATTCATGAAACTCAAATATCCCAAATCATGATCTATAAAAAGAGTATACCAAGACAAATTTAATCAAAACTTAAAGACAAAGGGACAATTTTGAAAGCAGCAGGAACAAATGATCTCATATAAGGTAACTCCCATGAGACTATCAGAAAATTTATCAATTGAAACCTTACAGGTTAGGAGATGGGGAATGCTATATTCAATATACTTTGAAAAAATCTGCAACGATTACTGCCAAAATTATCCTTTAAAATATTGGTGCCTTACCCTCCCCTCAAAATTGAAAACCTAATGCAGTTTATAACCAATAGACCTGAATTATAGGAAATTAAGGGATTTCTTCATATTGAAATAAAACATGGTAAACAGCAACATGAAAGCATAAATATGGCAAAGACAAATAAATAGACAAATGTAGATGATATAACACTGTAATTTTTTTTTAATTTACTTATTGATTCATTGAACACAAATGGAGTATAGCTATTGTTTCACTGGTTGTACACAAAGTAGAGTCACACCATCTGTGCATTCATGCATGTACACAGGGCAATGGTATCTGTCACACATTCTGTTATTATTTTTACCCCCCACCCACCCCCACCCCTCCCTTCCCTCTATGCTATCTATCCTTCCTCCATTCTTGCCACCCTTCCCCCACCCCTGCATTATGCACCATCATTCATTTATCAGAGAGACCATTCGGCTTTTGGATTTTTGGGATTGACTGATCTCACTTAGCATAACAGTTTCCAACATCATCCATTTACCTACAAAAGCCATAATTTTATTCTTCTTTATGGCTGAGTAATATTCCATTGTGTATATATACCACAGTTTCTTTATCCATTCATCTACTGAAGGGCATCTAGTTTGATTCCATAATCTAGCTATTGTGAATTGAGCAGCTATGAACATTGATGTGGCTACATCACTGTAGTAATCTGATTTTAAGTCCTTTGGGTATAGGCCAAGGAGTGGGATAGCAGGGTCAAATGGTGGATCCATTCCAAGTTTTCTAAGGAATCTCCACACTGCTTTCCAGAGTGGCTGCACCAACTTGCACTCCCACCAGCAATGTATGAGTGTACCCTTTTCCCCACATCCTCGCCAACACCTGTTGTTGCCTGTGTTCTTAAGAAAAGACATTCTAATTGGGGTAAGATGGGCCAAGGAAATGAACAGACACTTTATAGAGGAATATCGAGAAATGTTGAACATTTTTTCATAAATATGTTGATTCCTTGTAGATCTTCCTCTATAAAGTGTCTGTTCATTTCCTTGGCCCATTCATTGATTGGGTTATTGGTGTTCTTGGTGTAAAGATTTTTGAGTACTTGGTAGATTCTGGAAATTAGTGCTCTATCAGAAGTGTGTGTGGCAAAGATTTTCTCCCACTCTGAAGGCTCTCTCTTCACATTACTGATTGTTTCCTTTGCTGAGAAGAAGCTTTTTAGTTTGACTCTATC
>JAJEJO010001421.1:101404-118269 GCA_020662805.1 Glaucomys volans
CTGATTATTCATAGCCTGAATCT
The DNA here is from genome assembly GCA_020662805.1 of Glaucomys volans. NCBI lineage: Eukaryota > Metazoa > Chordata > Mammalia > Rodentia > Sciuridae > Glaucomys > Glaucomys volans. The sequence continues at coordinate 101,428 of JAJEJO010001421.1, forward strand.
GCTCTCTCGTCACATCATTCTCTTCTCGGATCACTTTAATTATGAACATTCTGAACTCCATTTCTGTCATTCCTTCTACCATGCTGTCTTTGGGTTCTCTTGATATATCATCTAGGTTTAATTGGGACACTTTCTTCCTGTGTTTTCTCATGGTGCTCGTGTATCTTCCCCTATGTTGCTTGAGGGGTGCTTGATCAAGTGGTGACCCAAGAAAGGTGCTGTACCACTACCTCCAGGTTGGGAATGATCAATGCTTCTGGGCAGAGGCAGCCTAGTGTTGATAGACAATTAGATACAGCAAGGTGGTAGACTCCGGGCCTGGGTGTGGGCCTGGGCACTAGATCAAGTTGGGGTGGTGTCACAGAACCTTGATCAGTGATGGAGGCACTGGGCTTGAGAGCCCCGGCTGACCTGAACTCCTCGCTGGGGGTTCAGGCGGTGGCAGGTGGTTGCTCTCTCCAGGGGACACTGTAAGCTGGCGCCAAAGGCCCTAAGCTCCCCGCCGGAGTGAGCAATCCCAGAGGCTCCCGGCTGGACCTCTCCAGACGCCGCTGGAGGCCCCAGGAAGCTGGAGACGGGCCCTCTCCGCCAGGGAAGCCGCCAAAATGGCGCAGAGCAGCTCCAACTCCCCGCCGGGGTCAGCGATCCCAGAGGCTCCCGGCCAGACCTCTCCAGAAGTCGCGGGAGGACCCAGGTAGCCTGAGATGCTCGGTCTCTGCCTGGGAGGCCGCCGGCTGGTGCCGGAGCCGAGGCCAGTGACTCCAAAGCCGCTGCTGGGGACCCGCACTCACTTGTTGGCTGGCGCAGACCCAGGTCGGTGGCTCTGAAGCAGCTGCAGTGTCCGGTGCTCCCGGGTGGTCAACACTGTAATGTTGGCACACTGATTTTAACTATATATTACTATATATACTATATATTATATATACTATATTTTAACTATAAGGTATATATATACCTTAGGAGATTAAAACAAATGTTAATTGTTGCATAATATAGAAAAGCAAACTCTAAGTTCAGGAACACAAAGTGGTAGTGGGGAAGTAAAACTAGTATTTCTGCATACTTTTTCAGTATTTATTGACCTAAAATAGATGGTTATAACTTTTTTTACAGGCCTTGAACTATACACAAAGAAAAAAAAAATATAGTAGATGCACAAAAGGTAAAGAACAAAGAATCAGAACACTTAACTAAACCCAAATCATCAAATAATAGAAAGAAAAGTTAAAGAAGGGAGGGCAAAAGAAATGCATAAAGACAGGAAATAATTAGCAATAGTAATCCTTCACCTACCAATAATCATGTCTCTTTTTTTTTTTGCTTTTGATTTTGTGTTTTGTTTTTGTTTATTTGTTTGTTTGTTTTTGCAGTCTGGGAATAGAACTGCAAAAACAGGGGAACTCTACCACTGAACCACATTGCCAGCCCTTTTCATTTTTTATTTTGAGGCAGGGTCTCCTTGAGTTGCTTAGGGCCTCACTACATTGCTGAGACCAGCCTTGAACTTACAGTCCTCCTGCCTCAGACTACTGAGTCCCTGAGATTATAGGTGTGTCCCACCTCAGCCAGCTCAATTTACTTTTCTTTTTTTTTTTGTACCAGGGATTGAACCCAGGGTCATTCAACCACTGAGCCACATCCCCAGCCTATTTTATTTTTTATTTGAGACAGGGTCTCACTAAGTTGCTCTAGGGCTTCACTAAGTTGCTGAGGCCGGCTTTAAACTTGCAATCCTCCTGCCTTAGCCTCCAGAGCCACTGGAATCACAGGCGGGCACCATTTACATTTTGGCTGGCTTAATTTACATTTTAAGACACATATACACTAAAAGAAGGGACAGAAAAAAGTTATTTTATGCAAATGATAACCAGAAGATGTTAGGAATTGATATAATTACACAAAATAGACTTTGAGTCTAAGACTGTCTCTAGAGAGAAGAATGGTTATTAAATGACAACAAATGGGTCAATTCAAAAGGAAGATATAGAACAACCATTAATATATGCTCATCCAACACCAAAGCACCTACGTTTTCAAAGCAAATATTGACAAATTGAAGGTGGAAATCAATAGCATTACAATAATAGTAGGATACTTCAATACATTAATTATATTACTGGACAGAAATCCAAGCAAATTGACAAAGAAACAGCTGACTTGAATCACACTACAGACTAAATGGTCACAACAGACCAGTAGAACCTTCCACAACAACAGAATAATATACACTCTTTCTCAAGTGTACACAGAACATTCTTCAGGATAGATTACATGTTAGGACTCAGGATCTCTTGTTGAATTTAAGAATTTTGAGATCACTCCAAGAATATTTTTCTGAACACAATGAAATAAACTAGAAATCAGCAAGAGCCAGAAAACTGGAAAATTCACAGATATATGGAAATTGAACAACACACTCTTGAACAAGCATTGGGTTAAAGAGGAACTCAAAAAGAAATTTAAAAAACACCTCAAGACAGACGAAAATGAAACTAAAACATAAAAAAGGCAATAGGATGCAGCTAAAGGAGGACTACCAGGAAAGTTCTTAGGAATAAAATATTATATTAAAATAGAAGAAAGATCTCAAATAATCTAACATTATAAGTTAAGTAACTAGAAAAAGAACATGCGAAGCCTAAATTTAGCCAAAGGAAGGATATGATAAAGATCAGAATGGAAATAAATCAAATAGAAAATGTATAACAACTGAAAAAAATCAACAAAACTGTCCATTTCTTGAACAGACAAAATCAGCAAATCCTTGCTAGACTAAAGAAACAGAGAACTCTCAAATACAGTCAGGAAAGAAAGAGGAGAAATTGTAACTGATGCTGCAAAAATCAAAAGAGTCATAAGGGACTATTTTGAACATTTACATATCAATAAACTAGATAACCAAGAAGATATTGATAAATTTCTAAAAGCATTCAACCTACCAAGACTGAATCATGAAGAAATACGCTGAACAGACCAATGGCAAGTAGGTAGGTTTAATCAGTACTCAAAACCTCCTGCTATAGTTTGGATGTAGTTTGACCCCTATGTAACATACCTGTGATAATCAACTTGAAAGAGGAAAGGTTTATTTTTGCTCAGAGTTTTGGAAGTCTTAGTTCATGGTTGGCCCTGTTCCTTCTGGGCTTGTGGCAAGGCACTGCATCACTGTATCATGGCAAGGAGCACATGGAGGAGGAAGCTACTCATCTCATGCCAGTGGGGAAGCAGAGAGAGACAGAGAGAGAGACTGGCATTCAACAGTCCTCTGCAAGTGCATGTCCCCAGTGACCTAAGACCTCCTACTAGGCATAAGCTCTTAAGGTTTCCAACACTTTCCATTAGGAGCAAGCTGGGGATAATGCCTTCAATGCATGGGCATTTCAGGGACATTTTAGATGCACACTACTGCATCCCCCAATTTTCACATGCTGGAAGATTTGTCCCCATAATGGTGGTGTTCAGGTAATGGAACCTTTAAGGTGAGAGGGCTAGTAGAGTGTGCTAAGGACATGGAGACACTGCCCTAGGAAGAGATTAATGCTGGTTTTGTGGAGTGAGTTATTCTAAGTGCATAGCACCTGTTTCCTTCTAACATGTCCATTTTCCTTTCCTGATTCTGTGCTGGCTTATAACACAACAAAGGGTGCTCTAGGAAGAGCTTGAAACATCAAGGCAACCTGATCTCACACTTCCATTCTCCAAAACTGTGAGCTAAATAAATCTCTTAGCTGGCATCAAGAATTCTGTCATGACAAGCACAGTGGCACGTACCTGTAATCTCAGCAATTCAGGAGTCTGAGGCAGAAGGATTGCAAGTTTGAGGCCAGTCTCAGCAATTCAGCAAGGCTCTAAACAACTTAGTGAGACCCTTCCTCAAAATAAAATATAAAAAATGGCTGGAAATGTAGCTCAGTGGTAAAGCACCTTTGGGTTCAATCCCCAGTACAAAAAAAGAAAGAAAGAATTCCATCATAGCACTATGTAATAGAGTAATGCACATCTCAGCAAAGATAAACTTAGAACCAGATGGACTCACAGATGAATTCTATAAAACATTCAAAACGAATTAATATCAATCCTTCTTAAGTTCATCCAAAAAAATTAAAAAAGAACATTCCAAACACATTTTATGAGGTCAGTATGACTCTGATATCAAAACTACATAAAAAAAAACTATGAGAAAGGAAGACCGCAGCCAATATCCCTGATGAACATATATATATGAAAATTCTCGGTGAAATATTAGCAAACTCAACTAGCTAGCATATTATAGGACTATCCAACATGAACAAATGGGATTTATTCCTGGAATGCAAGCATAGTCTAACATATGCAACCAATCAATTTGATGCTACAGATGAGTGGAAAAAGACATAATTGTTTCAATAGAAGCAGAAAAAGCATTTGACAAAGTTTACTATCCATTCTTGATTAAAATTCTCATCCAAATAGATATAGAAGTAAATTACCTTGACACAGTAAAGAACATATATGAAAAACCCACAGCTAGCATCATAATCAGTGGGTCTGCTAAAAGGCAAGTATAGCCGCTCTTGCAAATTCTTTCCAACATAGTTATAGAAGTCCTAGACAAAACAATAAGGTAAAAGGAAGAAATAAAATACACCCATATCAGAAAAAGCTGAAGTAAAATTATGTCTGTTTTCAGAAGACACAATCAAATACCTAGAAAACCCAAAGATTCCACTAATCTGTTATAACTAATAAATGAATTTATCAAAGTTGTAGGATGCAACATCAACAATCCAAAGTCAGTCCAATTTCTATACACAAATAACTATCCAAAAAGGAAATTAAGAAAACAATCCCATATACAATAGTATCAAAAAGATAAAATACTGAGAAATAAATTTAAGCAAGATGAATGATCTGTACACTGAAAAGTATGAAACAGTGATCAATGAAATTGAAGAAGTCACAAGTAAATGGAGAAATACTTCATGTTCATGAATCAGAAGAATATTGTTAAAATGCCCATGTTACCCAGAGTATCTACTGATCCATGAAATTCTTATGAAAACTCAATTATATTTTTTACGGAATAAGAAAAAATCCTAAAATTTGTATGGAACCACAGAAGATCCTGAATAGCCAAAGTAATCTTAAGCAAAATAATAAACTTAGAGGGGATGTAGCTCAGTTGGCTGTGCACTTGCCTAGCATGCACAAGGCCCTGGGTTCAATCCCCAGCACCACACACATGCACAAAAAAAAATCAAATAAAATAATCCTAGAAGTATCACACTTCCTCATTTCATACTATATTACAAAGTTACAGTAATCACAACAGTGGCATAAAAACAGACATATAGAGTAGTGGAAAGAAATTAAGAGCCCAGAAATAAATCCTTACATCTACAGTCAAGCAATCCTTAATAAGCATGCCAGGGAAGACACAATGGAAATGATGGATTATTCAGTAAATGTTGTTGGGGAAACTGGATTTCCACATGGATAAGAATGAAATTGGACCTACATCTTATGATGTATAAAAACAAGGTTGCCCTATGGCTCAGGATTCAAGCAGCAGGAATACTACTTCTCAGCAAGGTGCTAGGAATCTACAAGAACACTACAAGTTCACAAGGTAGAGACTCACATACTGAACAAAACCCAGCCAAAAGACAGCACACCTTATTCCACACACAAACTAACCACACTCAAAATTCAGCAATACTATAATACAAAGAAGGGACAAAAAATCCATACTAAGACCAGGCCCCAAGTAGGAACAGCTTGCGAGGAGGGGGACTTAAGTTCCCATCCCTGGACATCCACTCCTACAACAAAAACAGAATTAACACAAAGGATATGGAAACCACACCTACAAGGGGTCTCAATCTAAATCACTTTAGGACACTTTGTCAAGAGAAGGCTGTGATTTAAAAAGGACCACACATGAAGTAGAAGAGAAATCCATTGAAACAAATGCATAAAACTGAAAACTAGAATACAAGAAATAGGAAAAAATGAGGTAACATGGCACGTCCCAAAGTTCACAATTAATCAACACACTGACTACAAAGATATTGAAGTGGATAAAATATCAGCTAAAGAATTCAAAAGAATGATTATAAAAATGATCAATGAAATCTAAACATGGAAAAACAACTGTATGATTTAAGGAAATCAATGCAGGATATAAATGAGAAATTAAATAAAAGATAAAGATATTTATTGGGAGCCATGAATGAATTATGGTCCTTCAACTGCCCAAGATAGAGGCAATACCTGTCTTGGGAATTTCTGGGTGCAAAGGCACTGATTGAAGATTGCCCAGTTGCTATGGTGACATCCTGTTCAAAAGGGGGTTCTGTACCAGCCACGAAGTTGTTCAGTTCTTGACCTCAAGTTCAAATGCCAGATGTCCAGGGATAGAGCTATGGGTGCAAGATGATAATTATAATTAGGTTGCACAGAAGTTTGTCCTTCACTTTGATCAGCTTGAAGAAACTTTCTGACAATAAATTCTTTTAATGATAAAACCTGTATAATAAATGTACTAGGCTGACTCATGGTCATTGCACTCCATCCAGTGTGGTGCTGACCAGGTCCCAGCTTTTTATCTTTGTGTGTGCCTGTTTATTTTTTCCAATCCCTCATTGCCCCTCATCCAGTTTCCTGAATTAACCATCATGCAGGTTGTGACAGATATTTAAAAAGAACCAAACAGAAATCTTGGAAATGAGAGGCACAATTAAATCAAATAAAATGTTCAGTTGAAAGTCTCTCTAATAGAATAGACCATCTGAAGACAGAATTTCAGAACTGGAAGGCAAAGTGACCAGCCTTGAATATTCAAACAGTCTTAAAGAAAAGAAAAGAAATAACTATAACCACAATATACTAGAACTCTGGGACAATAATAAGAGACCAAATTTAAGAATCATTGGAATCGAAGTGGGTCATGAGATGCAGGAGAATGGCATGGCTAACCTCTTCAGGGAAATAGTAACAAAAAAATTCTAAACCTTGGACATCCAGATACAGGAAACATTTAGAAACCCAAATGGACAAGATTAAAACAGAACCTCTTGGGCTGGGGTTGCAGCTCAGTGGTAGAGCGCTTGCCTAGCACATGTGAGGCACTGGATTCAATCCTCAGCACCACATAAAAATAAATAAATAAAATAAAGGTATTATGTTCATCTACAAGTAAAAAATTATTTTTAAAAAAATAAGAACTTCTCCCCAACACATTATAATTGAAGTGCCTAAAATACAGAAAAAGGATAGAACTTTAAAAGCCACATGAGAAAAATGTTAGATGAAATTTAGAGGCAAGCCAATCAGAATTGCTTACAATTTCTTTTTTACAAACTCTAAAATCCAGGAGGGCTTGGAATGATGTTTTCCAAGCACTTAAAGGAAATAACTGTCAACCAAAAATACTAAATACAGCAAAGCTGTCCTTCAGAATTTAAGGTGAAATAAAAAACCTTCCAAGATAAGTTGAAACTAAAAGAATTCATGACTGCTAAGATGGCACTATAGAAAATACTTAAAGAAGTACTTCACACAGAAGAAATAAAAAAACAAACCCAAGAGCTCACATGTGGAGAAATCTCACTTGAAGAGTAGCTAGGCAAATGAGAAAAAGGACCACATTAAACATTATAAATTGCCGAGGTCCAGCCTTAGCAAGGGTCGTGGCACAGCTTAGTGACAGGAAGGCATTGGCAATGAGAATAAAGCAACACAGACTCGAAGATCTGAGGCTTAGTTTTTACTTTACTATTACATGGCTAAGTTCTAAGTTCAGCTACTCTTTCACACATGATCTATATATATCTATACATTCAGCTTGAGTACATTCTTTTGAGGTTACATAGAAGTGGAGGTGGTAAAGCTCTAAGGGAATGTGATGGACATAAGTATAATCAAAACAAATCAAGTTCTACTTTTCTAAACAAAACATCACTAAACCATTAACTGGTTCTGGTTTCCGTCTTACTAGGAATGATAAGAGCAGAGGTTATCCTTATAGGTTTAACACGTCATGATTTAAAGTCATGTCAAGGTTAACAGTTGTACTTTAGACATCTCTGGGAGGCTGATATGCAGCATAAATACCTTTTGACCTGTCTATAGTATATAAAGTGGAACTTCCTTTTGTTAATAGTTAAATGACACCCAAGATACAGCTTCCCATCAATCTTATGTGCAATCCACTGTGGTCCCTGAACTGTGAAAACAGTTTCACTAAGAGGGGGGCACATTCTGGTTTGGGCTAAAGCAGCCAGGCAGTCTGGCTGCGTTAAGCTAACTGAGAGCAGTGGACAATAACTCTTGTTGATCTGACCCTCAACATTTTTTCTGTTTGCTTAAGGTAATATTAATATGAAATCAATTAAGGCTTGAGCGGTGTTATTTTTATGTTCCAAATCACTTAATGTCTGATTTTTTACTGAAATCTTTAAATGTAAACATACAATAAGAAATAACACAAAAACAAGAAGGAGCATGCCACGTCCACATATCCCAGAAGATTAGACCGTGCAAGAATCTTCATTATTCCCAGTGGAACTGTGTCAAGCACTGAGGGGAATGGTAGTGGACGTGGCAATAAACAAATCAAAATGGCAGAAATTAGTTATCTCTCTATAATAACATTGAGTATAAATGGTCTCAACTCTAATATTAAAAGACATAGAGCCGGGGGTGGTGGCACACGCCTGAAATCCCAGCACTTGGGAGGCTGAGGCAGGAGGATCGTGAGTTCGAAGCCAGCCTCAGCAACTTAGTGAGGCCCTAAGCAACTCAGTGAGACCCTGTCTCTAAACAAAATACAAAATAGGGCTGGGGATATGGCTCAGTGGTGGAGTGCCCCTGGGTTCAATCCCCAGTACCAAAAATAAAAATAAAAATAAAAATAAAAAAAATAAAAGACATAGGCTGGAAAAATAGATTAAAAAACAAAACCCAACTATATACTGTTTGCAAGAGATTCACCTTACAGACAAAGACAGTCAGGCTTGAGTGTGAAAGGATGGAAATTGATACACCATGCAAATGGACCTCAAAAAACAAGCAGTAGTACCTCCTTTCATATCTAACAAAACAAACTTCAAGTTAAAATTAACCAGAACAGACAAAGAAGGTCACTTTATACTGGTAAAGGGAAAAACAACAAGAAAATATGACATATATAGTGAATATATATGACCCAAACATTGGTGCACCTATTTATATAAAACAGATACTTCTTGAATTAAAGACTCAGATACCAGTAGAATAATACTGGGTGATTTTAACATACCCTTCCACCAATAGATAGGTCTTCCAGACATGAGCTCAGTAAAGATTCTACAGATCTAGCAAATATTATAAATCAAATGTAATTAACAGGCATCTATAGAATATTTCATCCAACAGCTGAATACACTTTCTTCTCAGCTGCTCAGGGAGCCTTCTCCCAAAAAGACAATATTTTAGGCCAAAAAGCAAGTCTTAGTAATATAAAAAATTGATATAGTTCATAATTATTAGAATAATTATTATTATTTCATGAAATAGAAAGAGATGGAACACTTCCAAATTCATTCTATGAAGTCCATACCAGCCTCATACCAAAAACAGATAAGGATACTACAGACCAATATCCTTGATGAACTTACAAGTAAAAATCCTTAATAAAATATTAGCAAATTGCATTCAACAAAATAAGAAGATACTACATCATGACCAGGTGGTTTTTATTCCAGGCATGCAAGGATGGTTTAACATACTCAAATCAATAAATGCAATTCAGTACATGAGTAGAATTAAAGACAAAAAACATGTAGTCATCTTGATAGATGCAGAGAAAGCCTTTGTTATGGTTTGGATGTGAGACGTCCCCCCAAAATTTCATGTGTGAGACGATGCAAGAAGGTTCAGAGGAGAAATGATTGGGTTGTGAGAGTCTTAACACAATCAGTGAATTAATCCCCTGATAGGGATTAACTGAGTGGAAAGTGAAGTGGTAGGGTGTGGCTGGAGGAGATGAGAACTGGGGCGTGGCTTTGGGTTATATATATTTGTATCTAGCAAATGGAGTCTCTCTCTGCTTCCTGACATGATGTAAGCTGCTTCTCTCCACCATCCTCTCCTGCCATGATGCTCTGTGTCACCTCAAGCCCCAAGGAATGGAGCTGGCTTTCTATGGACTAAGTGAGACCTCTGAATCCATGAGCCCTCAAACTTTTCTTCCCTAAAGTTGTTCTGGTCAGATCTTTTAGTCACAGCAGCAAAAAAACTGACTAAAACAGCCTTCAACAAAATTCAGCAGCCATTAGCCATGCATGATCAAAACACTGAAGAAACTAACAATAGAAGGATTTATCTCAACATTATAAAGGCTATAAACAACAAACCCAAAGCCACTATTATAGTGAATGGGGAAAAACTGGAAGCATTTTCTTTAAAATTCAGAACAAGACAAGAATGTCCACTCTTACCACTCCTATTCAATATAGTACTAGAAATTCTAGCCAAGCAATTGAGCAAGAGAAGGGAATAAAAGGAATAAAACTAGGAAAGGAAGAAGTCAAATTATCACTGTTTGAAGATGATATGATCCTATATCTAGAAGATCCAAAAAGCACCACCAGAAGACTGCTAGAGCCAATAAATTAAACAAAGTAGCAAGTTACAAAATCAACAAACAAAAATCAATTTCTTTTCTATATATTTATGATGAATCTTCTGAGAAAGGAATTAGGAAACAATCCCATTCACAATAACCTAAAAAAAAAAGCCTAGGAATAAATCTAACCAAGGAGGTGAAAGACCTCTACAATGAAAACCATAGAACACTGAAGAAAGAAATTGAAGAAGATGCAAGATGGAAAGACCTCACATGTTCATAGAGAGGCAGAATTAATATTGTTAAAATAGCCATATTACCAAAAGCAACATACTGATTTAGTGCCCATCAAAATACCAATGACATTCTCCACAGAACTAGAATAAACAGTCCTAAAATTCATTTGGAAGAGTAAAAGACCCAGAATCGCCAAAACAATTCTAAGCTGAAAAAGCATATTACCCGACTTCAAATTATACTACAGAACTATAGTAACAAAAACTACATGGTAGTGACATAACAATAGACACACAGACCAATGGTACGGGATAGAAGACACAGAGACAAACCCACATATATACAGTCATCTGATCCTTGACAAAGGTTCCAAAAACATATGTTGGAGAAAAGATGGTCTTTTAACAAATGGTGCTGGGAAAACTGGTTATCCATATGTAGAACAATGAGACTAGATTCTTATCTCTCACCATGCACACAAGTCAATTCAAAATGTATCAAAAACCTAGAAATTAGATCAGAAATTGTGCAACTCTTAGACAAAAAGGTAGATTCAACACTCCAATATATAGGTGCAGGCAATGACTTTCCCAATAGGATCCCTGAAGCTCAGGAAATGATGCCAGGAGTTAATAAATGGGATGGCATCAAATTAAAAAAATAAACTTATGCACAGCAAAGGAAACAATTAAGAATGTAAACAGAACTGGAGTTTGGGGCTATTAAGGCACATTACCCTATGGAGTAATAAGCCATCTGTGATCATGTCATACAAACGTTTGAATGGGGAAAATGGCATGTTTCACAGACCTGACAGAAAGAGCATAATTAGATCCATTAAATATGAAGCTTGTGAATTCCAAAGGTTACTGAATAAATAATATTATTTAACAAAGTGAAAAAAAAAGAATGTAAACAGAGAATCTACAGAATAGGAGAAAATCTCTGCTTGCTACTCTACTCTGATAGAGACAGAGGATTAATATCCAGAATATATAACAAACTAAAGAAAACTTACACCAAAAGTCCAAATAACCCAATTAATAAATGGGCAAAAGATCTAAAAAGATAGTTCTAAAAAAAAAAAAAACCCACAAATGGCCAACAAATATATGAAAAACTGTTCAATATCTTTAGCAATTAGAGAAATGCAAATCAAAACTACCCTGATATTTCATCTCACTTCGGTTAGAATGGCAGCCATCAAGCATACAAACAATAATAAATGCTGGGGAGAATATGGAGAAAAATGAACCTTTTTACGCTGTTGGTAGGATTGTAAATTAGTACAACCACTATGGAAATCAGTATGAGAGCTCCTCAAAAGACTAGGAATGGAGCAACTGTACAACCCACTCGTCAGTATTTATCTTAAAGAATTAGTCATCACACTATTGCAATGCATGCATACCCATGTTTATAGCAGCATGATTCATGATAGCCAAATTATGGAACCAGTCTAGATGTCGGTCAATAGATGAATAGATAAATGCAATATATTATAATATACACAATGGAGTTTTATGCAGTCAGAAAGAAGAATGAAATTATGTCATTTGTAGGAAAATGGATGGAATTTAAGAACATTATGTTAAACCAAATAAGCCAAACTCAGAAAGGCAAGGGTCATATATGGAAGCTAGAGAAGAAAGGAAGGATGGGATTGGGTAGGAGGGTCTCTTGAAAATCAAAGGGAGATCAGTAGAGTAGAGGAAAGGGACCCAGGAAGGAAGGGAAAGGGGAAATACTGGGAAATGATATTGGCCAAATTATAGCTATATTGCATGCATGTATGAAGATGTAACAACCAATCCCATCATTATGTACAACTATAAATTGACAATTAAAAAAGGGAAAAAAGGAAAAAAATGAAAGATTTTAAACCAGAAAAATATCACATAAAAAATTCATTTCAAAATGGATTAAATACTTAAATATAAGTTCTAAAATCATAAAACTACTAAAAGAAACAATAGGGAAAAAACTTCTTGGCTTTGGCACCTATTATGGCATGAATATGAGGTATCCCCCCAAAGCTCCTGTGTTAGTGCAAGAGGTGAAATTATTAGATTATGAGAGATGTAACCTAATCAATGGATTAATCCATTTGATGGATTAATAATTTGAGAGGAATAACTGGGTGGTAAACTAAAGGCAGGTAGGGAATGGCTAGAGGAGGTAGGTCACTGAGGAAGTGTCCTTGGGGATTATGATTTATCCCCCTGACTCCTACTTGTCTCTTTCTTTTTCCTAGACACCATGAAGTGAGCGGCAATCCTCTATTGCCACCCTTCTGCCATGATGTTCTGCCTTGCCTTAGGCCCAGACCAATGGAGATGGCTGACCATGAACTGAACCTTTGAAACCATGAAATAAAATAAGCTTTTCCACTTCTAAGTTCTTGTCAAGTATTTTTGTCATGGTGATGAAAAGTTTACTAACACGGAACCCAAAGCATATACAACAAAAGCAAAAACAGACATGTAGAATTGTATTAACTGTGGCGGTGGGCCGCCTCAGGCAGCCCTGCCAGCTTGCTCAGTCCCAAGCAGCAAGAGGATGACGCTGAAGTGGATCCAGAAGGAACTGACCAACTTGCAGGGGATCCTCCTGCCCAGTGTTCCACAGGACCTGTGGGTGATGATTTGTTCCACTGGCAGGCCACCATCATGGGCCCAAATGACAGTCCTTACCAAGGAGGTGTTTTCTTCCTGACCATCCACTTTCCTATGGATTACCCTTTCAAGTCCCCAAAGGTCACTCTCACAACCAAAATCTATCACCCCAATATCAGCAGCAATGGTAGCATCTACCTGGACATCCTGCAGTCACAGTGGTCTCCAGCACTAACTGTCCAAAGTTCTCTTGTCCATCAGTTCCCTGTTCTGCAACCCCAACCCTGATGACCCTTTGGTGCCAGAAATAGCCCACACCTACAAGGTTGACAGAAGTATGCATCCTCTTTGGATTGCCTTTGTGCCATGGCTGCTGGTGTTCCCACAGACATCTTCCTGCCTGAGCTGAGCCTATGCACACAGTGGATATGCCCTGGGTGTGGCCTCTTGGCTCTCACTAACATGTCCTTTGACTCTCAAAGAGGGAGAAAGTGATAAAAGCAATTCACCTTCCTGGATAGTTCATCACCTGTCCTACTGAACCCTAAAATATTGTTGCCATGCCCTGCCTTGAGGCCAGCAAAGTCAGTGGTCAGCCAAGGATGAACTCAGAAGAATCTGACAACAGGAAAATTCTGGATTAAATTCTAAGGTTTATGGCATAAAACAAGGGTTTATCTGCTTGGACATACCCAGAGTGAGGCTGAAGCCAGTCAAGATGGTAAACACAGCTATGGTCAGTTTGTTGGGTCAGAAGTCAGCAGTGTGTTGCGGTTTCACCAACAGACTCTCCCAACTCTGTTTAAACATCAATTACCAGAACCAGAATTAATAGAATTCCGACTCCCTTGGCCAGGTACAGCTTGTGCACTGAAACATGGGGTGTCCAGCTGGCTGGTGGAGCAGGCCCAGGAGTCATCAGCCTGGGTTAGTCTGTATGTTGACAGTTAGCAAGAAGGGGCCAGGTATGATGGAACCTAGACAGCAGGAGAAGTGCCCTCGAATGGGACCTGGGGGAGAGTTATTGCTGGCGCTTGTGAAGAATGTCTGCAAAGCCAGGTGCACACCTGTAATCCCAGCTTCTTTGGAGGCAGAGGCAGGGAGATCAAGAGTTTGAGCCCAATCTAGGCAACTCAGCGAGATTCTTTATCAGAAAACAAAGAGTCAGTGAGTCTTTTAGTTTATTACCTCTCTTCTGCCTGAAGAGATTAGAATGGAATGTGGTTTTTCTAACACATTTTTCTTGAGACCTTTATAGACCTCATTTTTACCCTCAGTGACGTTTCCTGGTAGCTGTCAAAACAAGTTTTAACTGATTAAATTTTAAACTGTGTTTACTTACTTTAATATTTCTTATGAGGCCACTGATGCAGCTCTGTAGCAGAGTTCTTACCTAGCATTCACAAGGCCCTGGGTTCATTCCCTAGCACCATGGGGTAAAAACCAATTTATTATAAGCTCTTTTAGACATAAAAAAGAGGAATTTTTCAGTGTGTCCTCTAACTACAAATCTCTCTAATTGACAGTCTCATGGCATCCGATCTCATTACAATAATGGAGATAAATGCACATCCCTACAACCCTCACTGGTGCCAGGCTTGCTCCATGCACTTTATATACAGACTTACTCAGTTGTCCTCAGACAGATAGTCTTTTAATGGTAAACAGCCAAGGAGGTAGGGGCACAAAGAGGTGATCCAGCTGCAGAGGGTGGTGCTGATTCACACACAAGTGACCAGGTTCTAGAGTTTGTGTGCTGGACAACCTGGAACTAATCCAGGCTGAACCTTGAGTATCTTCTGCAAACATACTGAAGGACAGGAGAGAGAAAGGGTGGAGGTTTGCTGCAGTATTACATCTTCCAGAACAGATAGTTAAAAAGGGTCAATAGGACTCACCAAGGAAGGGAGTTACAGCCATGACTGAAGTGTTCCTGCTCCAAGAAAAGTTTTTCTTTTAATTCATCCCTCAGTCCTGGATGTTTGACAAGCAGCAGCATTTCCCCATATCAGTCATGTTCTCTGCTCCACGTTGAAGAGACATGACCATTTTAAATGACAGTGTCACTCCCTCTGCTTTTTTCTTCCAGGTACAACAGACTAGCAAGAGAGTGACACAGAAATATGCTATGGAAGGGCCTCAGAGGTTTCATGGGAGACACTGTTCAAGGGAAGCTGGCCAGGCAGAGAGGTCTTCCTGTGAAGCTCTGAGCTATCTGCTGAACAACTCACAGAGTACCACCTGTTCTTCACACATATGTGGGCTACCCACTTTCTTTGACTACAGCATGTTGGTGCTACTCTCAGCCATGGTGGCTTTGATAATGTCACATCTTTGATGCCTAATCAGCAACCATCATAACTATGATCCACAACCTTTCTGGTTACACTGGAATGGGTCTGTCTGCCCAAACTCATCTGCTCGTCTCTGGGAGGCCAGGCCCTGCATGCCTACCCTGCCTGACCTCAAATGGTACTACTGCTCACTATGGTGCCACATGGCTGCCTAGCCTGGCCCCTCACCACATGCCCTTTTTCTTTAGAACTCAATGTTTTCCTGGGTATCCAGGACAGAGTGGGCTCCCTTGCATCCTGTCTGCTGCAGAATCACATCCCAAGGAGTCTAAGTGCATCCTGGAGGCTCCCAGGAATGGAACAGCACCATCAGAAAATGGAGGTCTCATTCTGTGGCTTCTGCTGTCTTCCTCTGCAGTGCCACATGCTGCATTTCTCTCCTCACACCAAGAAGCAGCAAGTGGAAAATGTCAGGATATAAAGCACATAATATCCCCCCTCATGAGAGATGACTGACTCTTTTAGAAGCAAGAGCAAAATTATGAAACCATAGTGAGATTTGGGTTATGCTTTCTTATGTGATGAGGTTTTGCCTTACCTCCACCTCCTCCCACCAGGATCCTATGCAAAGTCCAAGTGTAAGCCATTTGCAGACTAGAACACAGGGAGGGATAAAGACTCAAATATAAATAAAAATGCAAGATTTGGCCGGGAGCGGAGCTGCTTGCCGGCTCCAGCGGGGAACTTGGGCCCGGTCGGCGCCATTCTACAGCTTCCCTGGCGGAGAGACTCCATCTTGACCTGTCTGAGCCCTCGGACCTAAGCCCACCCCTTTCGCGGGGACACGGCGCTGCGGCTCCAGGTGAGATTTAGCCAGGAGCGGAGCTGCTTGCCGGCTCCAGCAGGGAATTTGGGCCCGGTCGGTGCCATTCTACAGCTTCCCTGGCTGAGAGACTCCATCTTGAGCTGTCTGAGCCCTCGGACCTAAGCTCAGCCCATCCAGCGGGGACACGGCGCTGCGGCTCCAGGGCCACGGTGCTGCATCTCCTGGTTGCCTCTGCCCAGAAGCATTGATCATTCCCAACCTGGAGGTTGTGAGACAGCAGCT
>JAJEJO010001421.1:123269-158243 GCA_020662805.1 Glaucomys volans
AATAACCCAATCAATAAATGGGCCAAGGAAATGAACAGACACTTTACAGAGGAAGATCTACAAGCAATCAACAGATTTATGAAAAAATGTTCAACATCCCTCGTTATAAGAGAAATGCAAATCAAAACCACCTTAAGATTTCATCTTACCCCAATTAGAATGTCTTTTCTTAAGAACACAGGCAACAACAGGTGTTGGCGAGGATGTGGGGAAAAGGGTACACTCAGACATTGCTGGTGGGAGTGCAAGTTAGTGCAGCCACTCTGGAGAGCAGTGTGGAGATTCCTTAGAAAACTTGGAATGGATCCACCATTTGACCCTGCTATCCCACTCCTTGGCCTATACCCAAAGGACTTAAAATCAGATTACTACAGTGATGCAGCCACATCAATGTTCATAGCTGCTCAATTCACAATAGCTAGATTATGGAATCAACCTAGATGCCCTTCGGTAGATGAATGGATAAAGAAACTGTGGTATATATACACA
Source organism: Glaucomys volans (assembly GCA_020662805.1). NCBI lineage: Eukaryota > Metazoa > Chordata > Mammalia > Rodentia > Sciuridae > Glaucomys > Glaucomys volans. The sequence continues at coordinate 123,759 of JAJEJO010001421.1, forward strand.
ATGGAATATTACTCCGCCATAAAGAAGAATAAAATTATGGCTTTTGTAGTTAAATGGATGATGTTGTAGACTGTTATGCTAAGTGAGATCAGTCAATCCCAAAAATCCAAAGGCCAAATGGTCTCTCTGATAAATGAATGATGATGCATAATGTGGGGGGGAAGGGTGGCAAGAATGGAGGAAGAATAGATAGCATAGAGGGAAGGGAGGGGTGGGGGCAGGGTGGGGGGTAAAAATAATAACAGAATGTGTGACAGATACCATTGCCCTGTGTACATGCATGAACGCACAGATGGTGTGACTCTACTTTGTGTACAACCAGTGAAACAAGAGCTGTACTCCATTTCTGTTCAATGAATTAATAAGTAAATAAAAAAAGAAAATAAATAAATAAATAAATAAAAATGCAATTCCCTTATAAGTCTAAAAAAAAAAGAATTGTATTAACCTAAACCTTCTTCACAGAAAAGGACAAAAAAATCGACAGAGTAAAAAGGATCCTATGGAATTGCAGAAAGCATTTGCAAGCCATATCTTGTAATGGAAAACATCATGCAGGTTCCTCAAAAAATTAAAAATAGAACTACCATATTATCCACAACTCTACCTCTGAATAGATAGCCAAAGAAAATGAATCTTGAAGAGTTATCTGCGCTCTGAAAACAAATAAGGGACCCATAAAAATCAATTACAAAATTTCTAGTAACCCTATTAAAAATGGGAAAAATATCTGAATAAATATTTCTCAAAAGAGGACCTATAGGAGGGGATTATAATTCAGTGGTAGAGGAGTTGACTAGCATGCAGGAGGCGCAGGGTTTGATCCACAGCACTGCAAAAAGTAGGAAGGAAGGAAGGAAGCGGGGAGGGAGGGAATGGAAAAAAGAAAAGAAGGAAGAATATATACAAATGACCAACAAGAGAAAAGATGCTCAATATCACTAATCATCAGGAAAATGCAAATAAAATCTACAATGAGATTTCACCTCACCCCTGCTAAAATGGCTATTTTCAGAAAGACAGAAGATAAATGTTGGCTGCCAGGAACAGTGACTCTCACCTGTAATCCCAGTGACTGGGGTGGAGGGAGGGGTGGTGAATCAGGTGAATTGCAAGTTTGAGGTCAGCTTCAACAACTTAACAAGGCCCTAGGAAAATTGGCAAGACCTTATCTCAAAAATAAAAAATAAATAAAGTGACTGGGGATGTAGCTTTATGGTGAAGTGCCCCAGCACCAAAAAAATTAAAAAAATTTAAAAAGTGTTTGCAAAGAAGTGGAGGAAAAGGAACCCTTGCACACTATTGGTGGGAATATAAATGGGTGGAGCCTATTATGGAAAACATTATGCAGGTTCCTCAAAAAATTAAAAATAGAACTACAATATATCCGCTAACTCTACCTCTGAATAGATGGCCAAAGAAAATGAATCTTGAAGATTTATCTGCACTCCTGTGTACGGCTCAGCATTATTCATAGGTGCCAAGATATAGAAACAACCTAAATGTCCATCAGCAAATGAATGGATCAAGAAAACATGTTACGTATATACATGGGAATGTTATTGTGACTTAAAACAAGAATGCTATCCTGCCACTTGTGACAACATGGATGAATCTGGAGAACATTATCCTAAGTGAAACAGGCCAGATGCAGAAAGACAGATGTTGCATCATTTCACTTATATGTAAAGTCTAAAATACTCAAACTCATACAAGCAGAGAGCAAAATGGTAGTTTTCAGCCATTGAAGGGGAGGAGATATAAGGAGATGTTGACCAAAGTTTCAGCTATGTAAGATTAATAAATTCTAGAAATCTGATTACAACCATATGATTATACTTAACAAAACTGTATTGTACACAGTTTGCCCAGAGGGTTGATCTTAAGTGTTCTCAGCATACACATACAAGAAGCATGAATGATGGGATGAGAATATGGCTCAGTGGTAGAGAACTGGTCTAGCATGTGTATTACCTACAATCCCCAGCACTGTGTGTAAATAAATAAATGGGAAGAATGAATAAGCAAATATACACAGGGTTTTTTAAAAGTTCTTATAGATAAACAGATAAATAAAATTAAGGTTGTAAAACCCCCAAAGAACTTGAAACTAATTTTTTAAAATATGGTTACCTCTGGGAAGAATAAAAACTAAGTGTGGAGCTGGAGTTGTGGCAGTAGTAGAGCACTCACCTAACACGTGTGAGGCACTGGTTTCGATCCTCAGCACCCCGTAAAAAAAAGTATTTAAAATAAAGGTATTGTGTCTATCTATTACTAAAAATATTTTAAAAACTAAAGTACAGGAAGAGAAAATAAAATAACATTGTTTTAGCTTCAGATTTCAAATTTTGTTTGCCAAAATAATTGCTATAATTATTTCATTACAATTTTAAGCTGGACATGGTGGTGCACGCCTATAATTCCAGGGATCCAGGAAGCTGAGGCAGGAGGATCACAAACTGAAGAACAACCTGGACAACTTAGTAAGACCTTGTCTCAAAATTAAAAATAAAAAGCACTTGAGGGTTAGCGCAATGGTAGAGAGCCCTGGGTTCAATCCCTAGTGCCAGAAAAAGAAGAAAAAAAAATCATGTAAGTGGAACTTTACAAGTTTCCTTTTATTCAGCACAATTTTAGTATTTTGAGATTCATCCCATGTCATAACAGACCATCATTAGATCATTTTTTTAAAAAGAAATTCTGCTTTTATTTATTATACATTTTTACAAATAATTGAGATGATATAATATTCTCAACTGCTACAAAAATGTGAAAAAGCATAGGTGAATGTTGCTTTCATGGTTGATAAAATGTCTACAATATTGATGAATTCAAAGCAGTTTATTGAAAAATGTTTGTAAACATGGAGATGTTGAATTTACAAAGGATGGTCATTGTGTATTTTGATTGATGTTTGAAATGAGAACAAGAAATAAATAAATAGTAAATCGAAAAGTGTCTAGTCATCTTCATCTTCATCTTCATCTTTTATGCTTCCATGAATTTTTATTGCTTTTGGTATAGGAGTCTTAACAGAGTCATAATTCCATCCCTTCCTGATAAACAGCTTCTCAAGGATGTCTGGCATACTATAGCCTTTGCTCACGATGAAATCCTTAAAGGCAATTGTCCCATAAAGATCATCAATAACGTCTGCTTGAGGAATACGGGGTCTTTGTCTTTGATGTAAGACCTTGGGGTCAACCAATGGTTCATCATTTACTAGCTTTCTCCACAACTTGGGCTTCAGGTACCATGCCCCATACCTAATCTTCACCCAGTTAGGTTTGTAAGAATTCTTGAATTGGTGGAGTTTCCTCTCAAAGTCTAGTTCCTGTATGGAGAATCTTATCTCCTTCACTTTGTTTAGCCTGGTGCAGTACTTGAGGTCAGAAGGAAGTAGATTTATTTTCTTGATGTGGTAGTCATTGTAGGTTGGTCTGCACTCATAGTCAATGTCAACCTGTTGCATCATGAACTCTTCATCAATGCCCAAGTCTCCAAACGTAGCAACCCATTTGCAGAAGTCATGGATTCCTTTTGGTATATTCCTGCGACTCCGAGAATCGGGCAAATTTTTTTTACTAAACCTGTCTTCTTCATGAATTGAAATTTTTCTACTTGACCTAGGAATCTTGGGGGGTTCCAGGAAGTTTCTTTTACTATGGCTTTTGACACACTTGGGGGATTCCTTGGTTCTTTGGCCATCGCCCTCACAGTAAGCCCACATGTCTTGCAGCTTCCTGTCAGGATCCAGCACTTCCAGCACTTTTAATAAGATGTCTGCAGGAAGATCTTCTTTCAGAGTTGGGTACTGGGCCAAGGGATGCTGGGTCAGGCTGGCTTCGACATCCTCTACAAACGCCTTGCGTGCCAGTTGAGCCTCTGAGAGTGTGGAAAACAGACCTGTGTCCTTGGATAGCTTTTTGCGACTTTTTGTGGGCACAGGTTGGGGAACTCTGTGAGAAATCGTTGGGAGAAAGGCCTCCTTGGGGCCCCGAGTGATCAGATCTTCACACGAGGGACAGCCTTTCCTGAAGTCATCCAGTCCTTTTTTGACGAATACCCACCGCCGGCTATCCAGCGAGGTGGGGGAATTCACAAGCCTCCTCTTGTGCTTTGCGAAACACCTGGAAGGCAGATGGTCGTTGTACCAGGGCCTGCAAGTCGTGCCCAGGGGCAGTGGCTCCAATACCCATGGCCGGAACCGCCACTTCTGTTCCGCCATGGTACCGGTGGCTCCAGAGCCACCGACAGCCCAAGCCAACCTCAGCGCTGTGTTTACCCAAAGCCACGGCGGTTGCTAGGAGATTCACGACTAGGATTCTCCTGGAGGTGTGGCCACCAAGCGCCCCACCCCCACCTTGGTCCATTTTGTGGTGTCTCGTAGGGACATAATGAACTCTTTATCCACTCACATTTAATGGTCACTTGAGTTGTTTCCCAACAATTAGAGAGAATGCTCCTATGAACATTTGTATCCACATCCTTGTATGCACATATGTGTTCTTTTCTCTTGGGTAAATTTTAGCTGGAGTTCAATGGTGGGATCATGAGAGGTGCGTTTAACATTTCTAACCAACCACCAAATGTTTCCCAAATGAGTGTACTAATTTTTTTTAATTTACGGATGATCATATGTCTTTATCAATATGAGTTTCTTTTATCAGTATGAGTATCTGAAATACACACACACACACACACACACGAAATGGAATAACTAAATCTAGTTAATCAATATATGCATTACCTGACTTAGTTGTCATTTTGTGTTGAAAACAGTTAACATTTACTGTCTTAGCATTTTTTTAAAAAATAGCATACAATAGTCACCATATTATACAATAGATCTCTTAGATTTTTTTTCCTCATACTTATCTAAAATTTTGTATCTTGTGACCTTGTGGTTGTACTATTTTGTATTCCTTCTAGCAGTGTATAACAATTTCAATTCCTCCTCATTCTCCCAACATTTGTTATGGTTAGTCATTTTAACTTTGACTATTTTAATAGGCATGCATTGTGGTTTTAATTTGTATTTGTTCTAATTCTGTTCTTTTACAAAATTGTTTGTTTGGGTTCTGCTATATCCTTTAAATTTCTATGGTAATTTTAAAATCACTTAGTGAATATCTACCCAAAAAAGCCTGTTCGGACTTTAATGAGGGTTATGTGGACTCTGTAGATTAATTTGAAGATAAATAATAATAATTTTGAGTTTTCTGAGTCATAAAAAGGTACATCCCAATTTGTTTATGTGTTCTTTTGCTTATGATAAATCGTAGAGCTCACTTACTTGTCTTCCATATCTAAGGGACCAGTCTCTGCTACATTATGTCCAGTTTCTTGCAAACTGTTATCTTAATAAATTTATCCTGATTTTGTTGTTGTTGTTGTTGTTGTTTCAAAAAAATATGGTCCATTTTAGTTTATCTTGTTCTGTATGGGCCTGTCACCACCAATAACATGAAGCTGCCTTCTCCAAGTATCAAATTCCCCATTACATTGTTACTGACATTATTTGAAAGTGCAGATCATACCCACTTTACTGAAACCAACTTCTTCTTTAGATTATATTATTCTATATTGTTTTTTTCTCTTAAAGTTCATGAAAGATATTGCCTTTTAAATCTGCAAGATGAATAACAAACTCCTCATTGTACCACATTAGGCATTTTACAAATATGATCCAGCATAACTCCTCTCATTAGGTCGTTAGCTATGAGCAGATGGGGAGAGTGATAAGGAGGAACAACACATAGGGAGGATATCAAACATGTACATGAGGTACAAGTCCATAGGTCACAGGACTGGGTGAAACAGGAAACCTTAAAAAATATACAAACCTCTGGTCATTTATAACCCACAAAATAAACAGGAACTGATATGTCAAACCACCACTGGCCATAGTTCATCATAACCCCTGAAAGGAACTATTATTTCAAAAACATGTCAAAGCCATCTTCTGTGACCTGGTCATTATGATCCTCACAAAAAAATTTGCTGAGGGCCATACAAAATGACAAACAAATGACAATAAATAACTTGTCAATCAAAGGAAGTACGATAAAACAAGACAAGAACAAAGAAACCCAGACCCCATAAAAACTCTGTTAACAGCCACACCGTTCTCTCTGGACATGGCCCACTCAGTGTCTATCCTGTGTGTACTTCCACTTTGATTCCTCTAATAAGCTCTTGCTTGCTATTCTGTGCCTCTTGCTTGAAATCCTTCCAGTGAGAATACTACGACCAATTGAAGAACTGAAGAACCGCATGATCACTCAGCTCCACAGGACCCCTCTACAACACTCTCCTGGCATAAAAAGAACTCTCCAGTGCACAAATTGCTGATTAACTATCATTCCTCACACGTGGCCTGAACTTATGTCTTTTTAAAAATTAATTTGTTCATTTATTATTTTATTCATCACACATTTGTTAAGTTCCTATTCTGTGCCAGAGTGTGGGCTGTGTCTTCAAACTACTCCAATTAAAGATACAATTATCTTGTTTCTTGGCCAGAAAAAGAAATATAATTTACATTGTATTGGCCTCAGAATGAAATTCATACTCTTTCTTTGCCAGAGAGAATCAGTCTTTGCATATTAATTGTTTCAAAAGTTTTGTTCAAACTTCATTTTTGAGGCAAAACTTTTCTGAGTATTGAGTAGTAAGGATTAAAATTGTAATTGAATGAAATAGAATTAAATGGATCAATTCAACTACAGTGAACTAAGATTGAGGTCAGAAGCTAAAGTATGAGCCAGGAAATAAAAATCCAAGTGACTAGGAAAATAGGAATTTGGGGGTTAGAGGTGGAGCTCAGTGGTTGAGTGCTTGCCTAGCACATATAAGGTCCTGGGTTTAATCCTCAGCAAAGGGGAAAAAAAGGAACTTGGTCTAAGTCTAAAGATTATTGCCTGTGATTTTTTTGTTCAATTTTCTGAAATACAAATCACTAGCAGAAATCTCCACTTAGGCACAGGGACAAAGTGACATTTCCAGATTAAAAACAAAGACAGTATTTCCTAACATTAAGGGGCAATAATAATTTTCAAAAAAAGCTTTGGATACTCAAACACCTTTGAAAGTTCAATCTTCCAACCTTGTCATATGACATTTTATTTTCCACATATGGAAAGATATAGTTGCAACAAAAATCATATATATCTGTTTTGCAATTAATGAGTGAAATGTAATGAATAAGCATCATACATTCTAAGGAAAAAGCTCACTCCTCTATCAAGGAGATTACATTACTGTATGAGAATTGGCATCCTCAAATTATCTGTCCTTTTCCAACCAGAGAAATGATGATCAGGAGATACGGCTATTAAGGAAAGTCTGCTGAGGGTATTTAAAATCTCCCAAAGTTATATCTCTGAAAAATGATCATTGTACAATGCCAAACAGGTTGCTCAACTGCTCTACACTGTATTTCTTCAAATAATAGGGAGTGTGTTGATGCATCTGTCTTAAAGGTCATTGTTACCATAGACATTGCTTATATACAGCAACACATAATAAAAGCACTTTATAGCTTGTAATCTACCAATAATTTTCAATATCAGATATTCTCTCGGAGTTTACACTGTCATTTACTTTCCCCTTTTAATTTTCATTTTTGTTTTTCATTAACATGACATAGTTATTTTTCTATATTCTTAGCTTCTTTGTGTTGTTTCTCCCTCTTTTGAAATATCACAGATATTTGTATATAATTATGTTCCCAATTAATCATATGCTTTTTTAAGCTTTCCGAATTTGGTCTCCTTTTTAAGCTTACTCCTCAAGTCATTCCAGATCTGCAACATTTTTGTTCATCTTCTCTGAACTGCAAATTCTTTAGCTTTTGCCCTTAACTTTCACTATGGAAACATGCAGTTTGTTCTTGTTGAAATATGAAGAAAGCTCCTACTTTAGAACTGGGTGTGGTGGTGCATGCTTGCAATCCCAGCAATTCAGGAGACTGAGCCAGGAGTATAGCAAGTTCAAGGCCAGACTCAGCAGCTTAGTGAGACCCTGTCTTAAAATAAAAAATCAAAAGGGCTGCGAATGTAGCTCAGGGTTAAAGTATTTCTGAGTTGAATCCTCGGTACCTCCAAAGGAAAAGAAAAAGGGGGAAAAAAAGAATTATATAACTGAAACTAAGCTTTGAACTGTCATGAGAGGTACAAATTATTTCCTACAATAGTTCAATATTTGATATAGGGGAAATATCCAAGAATAAATGTCATTCCTGATTTCTCAAAGGGGAAATATCACATATCCATTCACGTATATATTTGAAATCCAGTACACATTACTTTCCTTATATTTATTTAGATGATATGTTTAACATGTTTCATTAGTAAAAACAATTATAGCATAATATTCTTCTTATGGACTTTCTTCTTTCTAGTTTATCTCTTAAGTTCTTCCTACTGATATAGAAAACTCTTCTTTAAAAATAAATACAGGGACTGTGATTGTGGCTCAGTGGTTAGAGCACTTGCCTAGCATGTGTGAGTTACTGGGTTCGATCCTCAGCACCACATACAAATAAATAAAGGTTCATCAACAATTAAAAAACAAATACAACTTTACTGAGACATAATGTACATATTATACAATTCATTCATTTAAAGGATACAAATCAATGGTTCTTGGTGTATTCATAGAGTAAACAACCATTGCCATAGTTAATTTTAAAACACTGTCATCAACCCTAAAAGAAACATCATAACACATTAATAGTCACTGTTCATCTAGCCCATTGCCCACCACTTTAACCGTTTGCAACCACTAATCTATTTTCTCTCTTGAAATGTGCCTATTGTGGACATTTATTATTAATAGAATCATAGAATATGTAGTCTTTTCTTTTACTGAATTCTTTAATTTATCATACTCTTTTGAACTTTTATTCCTGTCATAGATTATAACAGTACTTCATTTTCTTTTGATTGCCAATTGATTATTCATTGTGTGGATATACCATACTTAATTTATCCATTCATCAGCTGAAGGACATTTGGGTTGTTTCCAATTTTGTTTTGTTTTGTTTTACTGAGAATTGAACCCAGGGGCACTTAACCACTGAGCCACATCCCCAGCTCTTTTTTATATTTTATTTGGAGACAGGATCTCTCTGAGTTGCTTAGGGCCTCACTAAGTTGCTGAGGCTGTCTTTGAATTTTCAATCCTCCTGCCCCAGCCTCCTGAACTGCTGGGATTACAGGCGTGTCCCACCGCACCTGGCTATTTCCAATTTTTGAATGAATAATGTTGCTATGAACATTTTTGTACAAGTTTCGAATGACAAATGCTTTAATTTCTTTTGGGTAGAAATAGACTTGTTGGGTTATAGAACTATATGTTTAACCTTTTGAGGAACTACCAGGCTGCTTTTCCATAGTGTGCACTATTTTATATTCCCACCAGCTAGTGAAAGAGGGTTCCAATTTCTCCACAATCTCACCAACACCTACAATTATCCTTTTTATAACTATTTTATAACTTTTTATAACTATTTATTTACATGTTGATCGACCTTTATTTTATTCTTTTATTTATATGCAGTGCTGAGAATCGAACCCAGTGCCTCACACATGCTAGGCAAGCGCTCTACCACTGAGCCACAACCCCAGCCTTATAACTATTTTTTAAAATACTTTTTTAGTTGCCAATGGATCTTTTTTATTTTATTTATTCATATGTGGTGCCTCACACATGCTAGGCAAGTGCTGTATCACTGAGTCACAACCCCAACCCCTTTTTATAACTATTTTTATGATAGCTGTCCTAGCATGTATGAAGTGATACCTCATTGTGGTTTCAACTTACATGTTCCAATGTTTAATAATATCAAGATTTTTTCATTGGTTTAATGTCTGTTTTCATATCTTTGTGCAAAGGAGATGAACATATTTCTCCATTTTTAAATTAGGTATTTTTTCCTTTCTCTTTTTGATCTGTAAGAGTTCTTAATATATTTAACACAAGTTTCTAAATGTTTTTAAAGTTGTTCCCTAAGCAGATTACTTAAAAAGTAAAGAAAAACATTTTTCCAATTTCTTATTAAAAATAAACAAATAGATGAATGCCATGGTGCCACACACCTGTAATCCCAGTGACTCAGGAGGCTGAGGCAGGAAGATCACAAGTTTGAAGCCAGTCTCAGCAAATTAGTGAGGATCTAAGCAACTCAGCAAGATCTTGTCTCAAAAAAAAAAAAATGAAAAGGTCTGGGATTATAGGTACATGCAACAGTGCCCAGCTATAATTTCTAGTATTTTTAATTTCATATATTAAATTATAACTTTTAAATTTCAATGACCTTAATTTTTAGTGACAACTAGGAAGTACGCAATTGTGAACTGTCTATAACATACTGACATTCTGTAGATTAATCCCATTTCATAATTTCTAAAAATACATGCTTCTGAAATAGCACAATTTCTCATGCCTATTAACAGAACCAAATATCTTTAGCTCCTCTATAATCAGAAACCCAAACCAGAAAATCTTAAACATGTTCAGCAATTAATATTTCAGTATTTTGTCTTATTTAGAACTCAACCAGACATTTAATGAATATATCTCACTTAATTTAACTTAGCATAACTTTAAGGTTTCAGGGCACCAATAACATTTTTTAATGATTCTTAACTACACATGCTTTATAAAACAGTTATTATTGAAAAGTTCATTTATAAACTCATCCCACTTACATTAACTGACTTATTTTTATCAATTACGCTTGCATTGCTCATGAAAATTTCATTAGGTGTTTTAAAAAGCTAGCCATCAGCTGGGCGTGGTGGCGCACGCCTGTAATCCAAGCAACTTGGGAGGCTGAGTCAGAAGGATCGCGAGTTCAAAGGCAGCCTCAGCAACTTACAGAGACCCTAAGCAACTCAGTGAGACCCTGTCTCCCAATAAAATACAAAATAGGGCTGGGGATGTGGCTCAGTGGCTGGGTGTCCCTGAGTTTGATCCCTGGTTCCAAAAAAAAATAAAAAATAAAAAGCTAGCCATCATCTTAACTTACTTCTCTTATTGACAGACAAATCAGGCAGGTATCAAAAATATCACAGAAACAAAGAAACTAGAAAGTGAAACATATGCTTCTTTCTTCTTTTTAATTATCAGGCTTAACACATATCAAGCAATTCTTTCTTTCTTTGTTGCCAGGACTGGGGATTGAACTCAGGGCCTTAGAACACACAAGACAAGCACTCTACCACTAAGCTACACCCACATCCTCAGCTCTAAGCAATTCATTTGTATTGTGCCTTTTACTCTTAGGTTGAATTTATAGTTCTATTAATTTTAACCTTTAGTACAGATAATATAGCTTGTTTACTGGTAAACCTGGGTAGGATAAAATATACATTTGCACTATATTTAATGACAGCCTGAAGACATTTATGCTTTTATTTTAGCAAAGTTTTTATACTAGCTTTATTTAACAAAGCTTATCATATGTCATGTGAACTTTAAAAAGAACATTAGAGTCAGTTTCTGTATTTCTAAGAGTTTTTAAATACTTGATTTACATAAATGGTCATTTGTCTCTAAGCCAATTTGGCTAGAATTCCTTTAAGGGATTTTAAAAATTAATTTGGTAATACAATCCAGAGGTAGAAAAATATCACAAATGCATAACAAATATACATACATTCACAGACAGATAGTCACAAAGATCTCAGAGCTTTCATTCTAAAATTTTAGCCACAAACCAGGTAAACTAATATAAAATTCACTAGTTTCTAAGAGATTAGCTGAATCCAAACTATGTTTCTGGCAGATGGAACAAGTTAAAATTATCCAGTGAGATAGCTAAAACTTTTTAGTTAATATTTATAGAAAAGACTTTTGAAGATTTTTCATTTCTTTCAGCTTCCAAATAGTTCCTTTTTTCTCCTTTCTAATGATAGTCATCTCTCTGAAGTTTCTATTTCAAAAAGATGACTGTCAGATCCTAGAGAAGGCAGGGTAAGAAATTTACATCTCAAACATGCAGAGAAAAGATCCACATTTTCAGCAAGAAAGAATTTTGGGGCATATTTACCTATTATCAGAGGTCAATTTTATGGAAGCCATGAACTAGGTTTTAGGTGACTGAGGAGATTTCTAGTGGCTGTCCTTCTGTCTATTTCCATTTGACTTTTCCCATATAGCCTTAGGTAGCTACTTTTAGGGGACTTTGAAATGCTTGAGAACAGAGGACCTGAAGTTTAAGTGACTAAGGGGTTGGAGTGGGAAGGTAAGTCTGACAAAGGTAGAAAGAGGTCTGGAGGAAGTAGAGGTTTGAATGAGGACATATCAAGGATTCAAGGTAACCAAATGGGAGATAAAAGGTGGCAAAAAAAGGAAAGAGAAACAGAAGGATATGGAAAGAAGAGGTCTCATAGGAGCTGCATTGCAGAGGTCTTATGCTCCATTAAAAAGGTTAATTAAAGCCAAGCACCGTGGTGCATGCCTATAATCCCAGTGGCTCAGCAGGCTGAAGCAGGAGGACAGGAGTTCAAAGTCAGCCTCAGCAACTTAGCAATACTGTTAAAAAAAAAAAAAAAAAAAGGCTGGGAATATGGGTCAGTGGTTAAGCTCTCCCCCCAGGTTCATTCCCGGTCCTACACTTCCCCCAACAAAAAAAGTCAAAGTCTCAATAAGAAGGAGATGGACAGGGCTAGTGTAGCATATAGTCATCAGGTGTTCAAGAAGAGGGTTTCCCTCAAGTGAAAAGTTTCTACAGGAGAACCATGACCCAACAGAAAGAGCAAAAAGGACTTCAAAATTACATAGTGAGGGCTGGTAGAGTGGCTGCCTCACAAGGATAAGGCCCTGGGTTCAATCCCCAGCACCACCAAAAACAAACAAACAAACAAAAAAATTATACAGTGAGAATATCTGCTTCCACTTAAACCAACTCTGACTCTAAAGCTCTTTTTAAAAAATTCAGAGTTACTGGAGACAAAATTGACCAATTTATACTGTGTGCATATACAAATGTGTAACAACAAATTTCACTATTATGTGTAATCCACTAATAAGAAAAGAAGAAGAAATTCTTTTAAATATTTAATTATTTGTTTTCAGCCAGGACAAATAGTAAATATTATTCCTGGCAGTATGGAACCCTTTTTTCCTTTTCCATCTTTTAAACCAAAACTCCTTATTAAATGATTCATATGCACTTGGGAGGCTGAGGCAGGAGGATCACGAGTTCAAAGCCAGCCTCAGCAACTGAGCGAGGCCATAAGCAACTCAGTGAGACCCTGTCTCTAAATAAAATACAAAATAGGGCTGGGGATGTGGCTCAGTGGTGGAGTGCCCCTGGGTTCAATCCCCAGTACCAAAAAAATAAATAAATAATTACATAAATAAATAAATAATTCATATCCAAAACCAATAAGCTTTTCTGACTCAACCATGGATATAAGAGGTATCCTCAAAAGAGGTTACACGAAAATATACAAGATCCAGAACCACACTCAAAGGCTGCCAAACAAAAGAAGACACAGGTCTCCTCTTTCCCTAAAGAGCTGACAACAGTCAGAATATTAGTAGTGAAGTTTATTGGCATCAGCTGCCACCAGTATTCCTCCCCCCCTCCCATCTTACAACCCAGATCATCAGCCTGCAAACCCAACCCAAATCATCAGTCAGCCATTGGTCCTCTAGTCAGCCTGAGAACATTCTAGCCAGCAATTGGTCCGATCGTTATTAAATTCTACTACTAAGAATCCTCACCATTTTTTCTCTCTCTCTCCCCCAGCCCTGACAGTGGACACTCTGCTCATCCACCTCTCTCTCTCTCTCTCTCTCTCTCTCTCTCTCTCTCTCTCTCTCAGTCTCACTCTCTCTCTCACTCATTCTTGCTCTCTCACTCTCTCTCACTCTGCAGGCAGACACTCTGCCTGTCTGCTTAATAAAATCTCTTGTGTGAGTTCCCATATCCAGAGTGGTTTTGCTGGGCGTTTTCATTGGTGCCGTGACTCGGTGGGCTCTTCTACTGTCACTAGGCAAGTGGAATCCCATCTCATGCCCCACACCCCGAGATCCTGGTCTCACGTGCCATTCACCAGGCTGCTCGGTTCCACATCACCATCAGCTTCACGTGGGTGAGTTTTCCCCTAGGTCGATGTAAACACTCCTCTGCTGACCTGATACATGACCATTGATCGTCCGGCACCCTTGAGGCACCTAAGGAGTGGGGGTTCCCCCAGCCATGACTTTTACAGTTACGGCTGGCCCCCTTAGTTGACCTTATCTGACCGGTGGGTCCGCAATCTTTATGGTGGAGATTCTCTCTCAGGGTTGAGGCTCCTCTTTGCTCTCTCTCTCAAAAATCCTGACATCAGGTCCTCGACTGTCTCAGCTTTTGCCCAGCACACACTGATGGTCGGGTGACAACCCCCATCACTGGGCTGCCTTCTCGTCTCCAGCCAACTAGTCTGTGACCTCCGAACGCCTTGGACACTGACTCGGCTGTATCATTCTCCACCGTGAGATCTGGGTCCTCCATTCTGGCAGATTCACCCCTGGGGTGTCTACTATATTTGGCCACAGTATCCTTTAGATAATCGATCAAAAATGGCCCCTTAATGGCACACAACTTCTGTGAGCGAGCTGGCTGATGGAAAGGGATTCCTTATCCTCAAGTTCTCTCTTTCTTATGCACTAAATCTGATCTTTGCTCTTCCTGCAAACCTGAACACCTTCTTTTGGCTTCTTCTCCCCATCCTAATCCCTCCTCCTACTCTGACTTCAACTCAGCTAACAAACCACCCCATACTGGTCTCCTGCAGCAGAGACCCCTCCAGCCCCTGCTCCTCCATCTCCTTTGCCGGTTCTGTTTCTGCTTCCGCTCCCCCGCCCAGCCTGCCGATCCTGCACACATGTTCTAAAAAAAAAAAAAAAAAAAAAAAACTGTCCATTTTAAACTTCTCCTCGACTGCAACACAGAAAAATGGTTTTAAGACTTTCTCTATCTCTTTCTCTCCCTCTCACTGCCTCTCTCTGCCTTTCTCACTCTCTCATGCTATTTTACTATTTTTTTTTTTTTTTTTTTTTTTTGGTACTGGGGATTGAACCCAGGGGCACTCCACCACTGAGCCACATCCCCAGCCCTATTTTGTATTTGATTTAGAGACAGGGTCTCACTGAGTTGCTTAGGGCCTCGCTAAGTTGCTGAGGCTGGCTTTGAACTCGTGATCCTCCTGCCTCAGCCTCCCAAGTGCTGGGATTACAGGCGTGCACCACCACACCCGGCCTATTTTACTATTAATGGCCATTATAATTTTTTCTTCTAGGACTCTTGTTTTGTTTTTCTTAAATGCTATATTTTTTAAGCTCACAATTTTGATCCTGCATACCTAGGTTAATGGTTTTTTGATCAGTTCTGTTTTTATTCAACTCTAGAGTTATTTTTGAACAGCTATAACATTGAAATGGAGATTCACCTACAAAAAGCTACAAGGCCTTTGCTTTTGTGTTATGTGTATATCCTGTTGTCTGGTATCATGTTGTCTGTCTATATATGTGCATCCGAATATAGTGCTCATGAATTAAAATTTAAAAAATGGTTGCAGATACCTTTAATTCGCCTGATTTAAAAAGGTTCAATTTATTTTATTTTCTTGGGGGGAGTTCTTTTTTTAGTTTTTATTAATTTTTTTTAATTCACACAATTCATATAATCTTACATATACATAGGGTGATACTGTCTGTCTCAGTCTACTATCTTTCCTTCCCCCACCCCCTCCTGTCCCATTTTCCTCTACACCATCCATACTTTCTCCATTCTCTTCTTATCCCCCCATAACCCCGCCCCCCCCCATTATGTATCAGCATCCACTGATCAGAGAAAACATTTGACCTTTGGTTTTTTTGGGCTTGGCTTATTTCACATAGCATGATATTCTCCAACTCCACCCATTTACCAGCAAATGCCATAGTTTTATTCTTCTTTTTGGCTGAATAATATTCCATTGTGTATATATACCACAGTTTCTTTATCCATTCTTCAACTGAAGGGCATCTAGGTTGGTTCCACAATCTAGCTATTGTGAATTGAGCAGCTATGAACATAGATGTGGCTGCATCCCTATACTTTGCTGACTTTAAGACCTTTGGGTATAAACCGAGGAGTGGGATAGCTGGGTCAAATGGTGGTTCCATTCCAAGTTTTTTGAGGAATCTCCATACTGCTTTCCAGAGTGGTTGCACCAATTTGCAACTCCACCAGCAATGTACAAGTGTGCCTTTTTCCCCACATCCTCGCCAACACTTATTATTGCTTGTATTCCTGATAATAGCCATTGTAATTGGAGTTAGATGAAATCTTAGGGTGGTTTTAATTTGAATTTCTCTAATTACTAGAGATGATGAGCACTTAAAAAAGGTTCAATTTAAATTGGGTAAACAAATGAAGGTAAAATGTCTTTAAAATTACCCTAAAAGTCTCTAGGTGGTCAAATTAATGAAATGTTGATGTCTATAAAATGTCTAATATCAATTGTTTCCAGAACTTTTCTTCTATAGGAAAGAGAAGGCAGATACTATTCAATATACTTGTCTGATAACTTGGTTTTTACAGTAAAATAAGTAGATTTGACATTTATGGGAGTACTCAAATGTGTTTGTTAGAGATATCTGATTAATTTACAAAGTTAAAGGGCTAACTGTTAAATAACATCTAGTACTCTTAACTCCTTAAATTCCAGGGAATAATATACTTAAACATTATTGGTGTTTTCAGATTGGTAAATGAAAAGGGTTTAATATTGCCTTGTGCCATCACTAAAAACAAGGTTGCTAAAACTTGGGTCCTAATAGGTGCAATTCTATATACAGAGGGATCCAAAGATTTTGGCTGTGCTTCAACTGGAGTACTGTAAATAAGAAGATATTTCATCTTATTAAAATGGAGTAATTTATCTAAATTCAGAAATTTCATAAGAGTTGTTTCAGAATGTGAACAACAAGGGGTCAACATACAGGAAAGCAAAATAAAAGGTTCTAGGTACAGAAATATATTTAGTAAAAGAGAGAAGAAAATGTTTCAGGGTAGGAAAGTCTTGCTGTGATGAAACCCAGAATGGGATCCACGGTCATTGCCTGCTGGCTCTCCCCTCACAGGGATCCGAGCCACCTTGACTGTGACCCCTCCTCCCTGGCCAATAACCACCATAGGGCATTTCTGCCTCTTGCCATTACTGACCTCCTTGCCCACCACAGAATTCGACTCTGGACGGTCTTCCCTTTACTGGTGGTGAGTCCTCAGAGCTCTTCTATGGTGCTCCTGATATCTATCTATCTATCTCTCTCTCTCTCTCTCTCTCTCTCTCTCCAAAAACCCCCATGCTGGGTCAGGGTCTCCCTCAGATTTGACCACAGACCTGTCAGGGATAGTGACGACCCTCACTGATGATCTGCTCCTACGTGGGAAATTAGAGAGGTTGTGGAGACGCCCCTTCCTCTCCTATTTCCCTTCTCTGGGCTCCTGAAAACTGTTAGGCATGAGCTCTGCCGAATCCAAAATTCTCTGTGACCCCCCACCCCCTTGGATGTCTCCTCAAAAACATTCAACCTCTCCATTTGACTCCAAATCTCAAACCTCACAGGCTCATTTTCTATTGCGACACAGTCTGACCCCAATATAAGTTAATGACTCCTCTTAGCCAGTGAATGGGACTCATACAACTTCTGTCACCACAGCAGCAAGCAGGTAGAGATTCCCTGTGTTCAAGCCTTCTCTTCTCTTCACTCTCACCCCTCTTTGTGTCAATAAGAATAGTAAATTTTATTGGGGATTTATTTATATCACTTAATGTTCTGTAACTGGACCTGACCCTTATGTTACCTTCTACACTGGGATAAAAATGTAAATGTATTTCTAAAGGATAATGAGAGCCTGATCTGTTTAAAGGTTAATATCCTGAAATATGAAAGCATTTTACCACTTTGCCACACAAAAGGGAAGTTAAAAACTCTCTCAGCCTTTCCTTGATTTATGTTTGTTTGTTTGTTTTGCAGTGCTGGGGATTGAACCCAGAACCTTATGCTTGCAAGGCAAGCACTCAACCAAATGAGCTATACCCCCAGCCCTTCCTTGATTAATATTTTGAATGTAATGTCACTGTGTTAACTAATGTTCATATAGACTCAGGAAACAATATACGTAAAGAAAGAGGCAAAGGTCAGCATCAGAATTAGAACACTTTACCTAAGATTTGTAAAGAGCCCTGCCTTACCTGAGATAAGGCTCTGCCTCCCACCCTGCTGCATGCTACAATGGCTCCAACATAAGCCAGACTTCATCTCCTTTAAGGTTATCTTCAAAAGATTGATTTTTGTTGTAAAGTTTTGTGATATCAAATAGGGGATTATAATACATAGCTCAGCCAAAATTCAAGATAGCTATTACACAAACTAAATGTTTTACTGTTGTTAATTCCATTTTGTATTTTCCTTGTAAACTCTGTAACTGTTGCCTGATGACCGTTTTGCAGAAGTACTGCTTCAAAAACAAACCTAAATTAATTTGAGATAATAAGCCATCACCTATAGGACAGATAAAATAGACCCCAATTAAATGAAAGGGGGTAAATAAGTGTAAAGTCATAAACATTTAAGTTAAAGCCCAGTACTCTTACTTTATGACTGGTGAGACTGGCTTGCTGAATGTTTAAGATCAAACTTAACTCTTGAGATTAAAATAAAGGGGCCAAGAAAAACCAGTATTTGGCTCATGCCCTCAGAATCAGCCTGAATCCAGAGAAAAAGAGAACTTCTCTAAGGAGCTTTGCAACTCTGGGCCACATGACCTCCCAATCAGGGAGATTGATGAGACCACTAGAGGATGAAAAGCCAATCAGTGCACCGGCTGCAGAGGAGGGTCATTGGAAAAGGGAGACATCCCTGATGCTTCCAAAGGAAGCCACCTCATCAAGGAGACTCTACCTAGCAGACGGCACTAAAAGAGCTAAGAAGCTGCTCTTGAATTCCCCAAGAGTGAGCCCTGTGGAAACTCAGCTGACTCTTAACAGCAGATAAGAACAAGGTCAATTTCGCAAGCTTGATCTTGAACACCTAGCAAAACAGTTAAAACCAAAACAGCCATTCCTGGGCATTTAAAAGAAGAAACAATAGTTAAATGTAACTTAAGATATACACTTACGTTAGCCCCAAGAATAAGTAAGACTGGAGGCTACTAAAGAGATTCTTAGGCAGGAGTGCCTGATAACCATCAAGAGAAACTGCCAGAGTCAGAAATTTTTGGTTGTTTTAAGGTCTACAGATCTTCCTAAACAGGACCATGTCTGCTAAATTCTCTGCAGAAGTTCCTACAAGATCAGATACACAAGTTCTGGAGCTGGCGGACACACACAAGTTCACCAACCAATCGGCCAATCAACCATTTCTCCTTCAAGACTACCAGCCTCTGACAACCAAAGCCAAGACCTGCAATTCACTATTGACACCTCCAGCTCCAAAAACTCTTCTCCCATCTAAAGCCCTCCCTAATCCTCTTTTTTTTTTTTTTAAACAGGAAAGAGACTCTTTGCCCCTAACCAGCAGGAAGAAGCTACAGAAGAAAGACCATTATCCCACCCCCTGTATCTATAAAAACAAAAAGGGAGGAATATTGGCATCAGCTGCCACCAGTATTCCTCCCCCTCCCATCTCACAACCCAGGTCATCAGCCTGCGAACATCCTAGCCAGTCATTGGTCCACTAGTCAGCCTGCAAGCATCCTAATCAGCCATCGATCTGCTCGGCAGCCTGTGAACATTCTCAGCAGCCATTGGTCTGATTATCGTTAAATTCCACTACTTAAGAATAGCTCCCTTGTCATTTTTCTCTCTCTTTCCCAGCCCTGAGAGCAGACTGGTTATCCACCTCTCTCTCTCTCTCTCTCTCTCTCTCTCTCTCTCTCTCTCTGCCTCTCTGAGGGCAGGCACTCTGCCTCTCTGCTTGTGTGAGTTCCCACGTCCAGAGTGGTTTTTATGGGTGCTTTCACAGTTGACTGTATGCACCCTGACAGGCAGAAAACCATGCTAAGCCCTCAAGGCACAAAATGAGACAAACAGGAAGGTAATAGCTATCCCTGGAAAAGAAAAGATCAGTATTAATTGGGTATCCTAAAACCAAATTTATACCAGAGTCACAATACAAGCAAACATTTTTCTCCTGCTAATTTGAATTTGGAAAGGAAGGAACAGGAGAAATTTTTACCTTCTTCTTTCAACAGGACTGATTGTAATAGACAGAATCAGGAGGGCTGAACTTGGAAGGACTTTTTACCTTTCCCTGGCTTATGTCGGTTGTCCCAGGCTGTCATCTGCAGGCTCCAGAGCAAGTGGGGTATCTTAGTTGTCATACTGAGTTACTAGAAATCACCAGGGAGAAAAAATAATGTATTTTCCTTACTGCTTGCACAAGTTTCATGGCTGAAGCTCCCACAAAAAATGACATATTGAAAACAGAAAATTATACAAATTTAATATGTATAAGTTTTTGGCTTTTGTTTTTGTGACATGGGGACCTGGACAAAGCAGGGTATGATCTAATGGTAATAAACTTGGAGGAACTTAGCAAGGTCCAGTTTTTCAGATTCTTCTCTGTATCTGTCTCTCCAGAAATAAGGACATTGATTTCCTCTGGGTACAGGGAAGACACCTCATGTGAGGACCTTTATGACCTACTTTGAAGGAAGATCAGCTAGGTTTTATGTCACATAAGTGGGGAAGGAAAGGTGAGAGGGACCTTATTTCTGGTGGCAGCACCATCTTAATGATGTCTTCTGGGTTGGCCCTGGGCAGTAGCAGCAGCAGTACTGGCTACACAAAGGGCGGTGGGTGGAGTAGTCCTCCTGTGTGTGGCCCTCTAGCAACTAGAAGACATCAGCAACTTGCTCTGCTGAAATTACAGGTCAAGGTTATCTCTGCGGTATAGGACAAGGTGGGTAGCAGTCAGAGGAAACAGCATCACCTAGGTTAGCGGTGAGCCAGACTGGAGAGGGCCAGTGTGCCAGGCTTGCCACTAGCTCAAGAGCATCCTTTTGGGACCCCTATTTTGTGACCTCTTCTCTTAAAACCAACGATGGATGCTGCTCCTGGGGTGAGCGGGTGAAGGATAGAAGTCTGGTGTTCTCCATGTCCCCACCAGGATCCATCTGGCCCCAGCATGACTTTTGTTTTTTATGCCAATGCGTTGAATTGACTTTGTCTCCTGCAGTTACATGAACTAGTAACATAGTCATATCAACCAACTCTTTCGGGAACAATAAGTTGATATGAACAAGACACATTGCATGAATTTTTGTGCTAATGAGTTTTGGGAAGCCGATAGGCTATTTGTTTTTTCATTTTTGCTGCTTTAATAATAAGTTATACTCCACCTATTAACCCATGCAGCTCATATGTGCTATAGAATCTAATAGTAGGTGTGAGATCAGACGGAGGTAACCTGATCAGACAAGGCAATGGATGAGAGACAGGCCAGATGTAATTTTAAAAAAGAACTTTATTGGGCTGGCTCTTGGGCGAGGTTCACCGGTCCACCAGAGTGAGGGCCCGAGACGTCTCATATGGCCTGACTGCGTGGTGCCTTTTTAGTCCGGGGTTGAGCATGGGAAGTTTGGGGGCCTTGTGGCCCTCTGGGATTGGCTGGGGACTCCATCAATCGTTGGGCAATAGGGAGACACCATTAGTGTTTATCTGTTAGTGCCTGGGGCTGTTCTTTTGCGCATGCGCAGGCTGCCTGATACCCTGCCCCCATCCAGCCACCTTGGACCACCCTAACAGTAGGAAGGACAAGTAATGATGCAAAATTTTAAAAAGGAAAAAAGAAAAAGGAGAAAGAAAGCTATCAGAAGAGATATAAGTATGCCTTTTGGGGTTAGTCACTTTTTTCTTTTATTGGTACTGAGACATTGAACCCAAGGGGTGGTCTACCTCTGAGCTACATCTCCAGCCTATTTTATTACTTATTTATTTATAAGTTGCCTAGGGCCTTGCTAAATTGCTGACCTCCAATTTGCAATCCTCCTGCCTCAGCCTTCTGAACTTCTGGAATTACAGGCATGTGCTACTGGGCCCCACCACTTGAACCTTCTTGTAGCTGTCAAGAAATCAATATAGAATGCAAGAAATTGGACCTGTGCATTGTCCTGTATGTCTTGTTTACTTAAAAATCCAGGGTTCTATTACTCTGAAAGAAATTAAATATCCAAAGTATTTCTGGGATTAACTTTTATATTCTTATAAGAAATGGCTTTTGTCTTCTTGTTTGAAACAAAAATTATTGGTAGATGATAATTATGCATGATAGTGGGATTCATTATGCATGTTCATTCATACATGCACACCATTTGATCAGTCTCATTGTGCAAGACCTTCCTTTTCCTCCCCTCTTTCCTCCCTTTGATCTACTCTACTCATCTCCCTTCTATTATTCTTGTTATTTTAATAAAATTTACCAAATTACACTATGTCCTACCTTTTTAAAATATACATGTTTATAAATAAAATAGACAATCTTGAGCTGTTTTCTTAACTTCTTTGCACCTCATCTCATGTAAAAAGTGGTTGAAGCAGATTATCTGGCTTGGTGTGCCAAAATAATGTAAATTGCAAGGTTTTTTTTTTTTTTCATAAATACCTGAGAAACCTATGTGGGGAAAAGAATATTAAAGTATCATCTTAATTATATCTAACCAAAAACAAAGAGCTTTAACCTTTTTTTTTTGTCAATTGTTGATGAACCTTTATTTATTTATTTGTATGCAGTGCTAAGAATTGAACCCAGTGCCTCACACATGCTAAGCAAGCATCCTACCACTGAGCCACAATCCCAGTCCCAAACTTTGATTAAAAACAGAATGAAGCCATTGTATTTTGGAAATAAGCTGACTTTCCAAGAACTTGGAGCATCATATTTAGAAAATAATATGCTCCTGTGTATTAGATTTTTTGGTTTTCAAGAAAGGTTGCAGCTGATTTCCAAAATATTAATCCCCCCAAGATTAGTGTTCTTAGGAAAACTTAATGTTTCATTTCAGGGTTTTTTGTGTTTTTGTTTTGTTTTCTATACAAACTCTTACATGAAGCAGTCTTTTATCTACAGTTCACTTGTTGTTACCATCCTGCCTCCATGACTGTTTAAAGTTTAAATGGCTTACTGAAGGAGCATTTATTTTTGAAAAATGTTGCATTGTCTGCCTCCCCCCGCCCCCCACTAAGCACATATTTACTCTATTACATTAAAGCCTAGCTGCAGTTTTCTTCCTACTCGATAGCAAGAATAGCTTGGGTTGGTGAACAGATTAATGGGCTTGGCAGCAAAAATATTATAAGACCCTTAGTATATATTTCAATATTTGTCAACTATTGATTGTTGGTCAACATTATACCCCAGTGTCTCTTTTTCTTTCATTTATCCATGTAAATAGGCCAAATCCAACTGGAAATTTTGAGCCAGAAACACTTTGAATTGTAACCAGTAACATGACAAACTACATTTTAAGAGTATCAAGATGACTTTAAATGCCAGAAAAAGATCCAACTGTCCAAAACTAGTAAATTTATATTTTTAAATGCACTCCAGGTTCCTGATCCCCCAAACAAAATAAGTACCCGTGTATGGGCAGGAGCAAGGAATCCAAAGTCTTTTATTTTGTTTCCCAAAGACCATGAATATTGGTTAATCTAATGTTACTGCCAAAGTTTGAACCTGGACTCCCCACCCTCAACCCAGTATTTCTGCCTAGATCTTGATTTCCTTACAAAGTGAGGAAAGAGAGAAGCTAAAGAAAATCTAGCAGATCCTAAGGAAGCAAACAGGTGAAATTTGCTTTCTAGTTTTGTCAGATATGTAGAGTATATACATTTGTATATGTAGAAAAGTTTCAAGCATCTTTACTTAGAGCCATTCTATATCTGATCACTTGCTAAAGTAACACTCAGATTCACTTTTTTATCTGCAAGAAAATAAATGTAATAGTATAATCGAGAATTCATATTTAATAGGGAAAAGAATCATGCTGATGATAGTGTCTGATTTGTTACATGTTTCAGAATCTTAGATTTTATTTCTGAGAATAAGATTTAAATAACAAGGCAAATCATTTAATTTTATCATTGTGTGATATTTTTTGTTCGTGGTACTGGGTATCAAATCCAGAGGCACTTAACCTCTGAGTCACAACCCCAGCTCTTTTTTTGTATTTTATTTAGAGACAGGGTCTCATGAGTTGCTTATGTAAGCAAAAATAACCCAAAACGGGAGCAGACCTGGGATCAGCAAGCTATCTTTATTAAGCAGTGTTGGAATGGCACATTTTCGGGGGAGAAGAAGGTGACTGATTACAAGAGGGGTCTGTGTTTTATGGGTCTTAATGAGAGTTAATCATAGCAGAATGTTTAGTGTGACTTAATCATCAGAGATTTAGGACATTCCAACTGAACAGTCAGGAAACTAGTTGTGCACGTTCAAAGCCTAAATCAGGAAAACAGCCGGAAAAGCTGGAAATGCATTGATACTGGGATGAAAGTCCAGAGCCCAGGGCCTATTGTTTGCCTTTCCCACCTCCCTGCTGAGATCACACTGTCCTCTTTTTCTCCCTGGGGGCTGACATTCCTTTTCTTGGGGCATGTTATTTTCCATATCCTTTAGCATAGAGCCTTGCTAAATTGCTGAGGCTGGCTTTGAACTTGCAATCCTCCTGCCTCAGCCTCTTGAGCTGCTGGGATTACAGGCATAAATGACTACACTGGGCTGATTATGTGATTTGTACACAGGTTTAGTCATGTATATTATGTATCTCAAAACGTTTTTAAAACTGGCTTCACTGGCTCAGTAATTTTTGGAAATACAAATTACTAATACCTCCAATTGTCAGCCATCGTCTGCAAAAGATGTTCACATTAAAACAGCATTAATATTAGAAGAGGAAAAACACTAAAAACAATTCACAATGACTGTAGGGAGGACAGAGATGTAAAAATCTGGGATATTATGAGGTGTCAGAATAATGCAAATCATTTTACTTTACTTTTGTGTTACATTTATTATATTGCAGTTCCCATGGTTAACAAAAGCCTTTACACATGATCACTTCTAATTCACAGTGTGCCTTCTTCAGACAAATGCCACCAGGCAAGTCTTTAAAGTGGTCATTGCTCAAATTTGTTGAACAGAAGCACTTTCATCTCTTCAGTCTAGCCTAAAGCTTTTTTTAAAAAAATAAAGATTTAATTTATACAAAGATTCAAACCAGGTAAGATTAGTCTGATGATATAAGCCAGAATAATGTTCACATTTGATGGGGGAGCAGATGCTGACTGCAAGTAGGCAAAAGTAAGGCTTCTGGTGTGCTGTCATGGGTCATGTTCCATTCTTGGTTCTACGTAGAGAGTAGAGAAGTGTTAATTTTGTTAAAATTCTACAAACTATATACTTGTGCATTTGGTGGGCATATAAATACCCTTAGATAAACAGTAACTGAAACACGTAGGTAGAATTAGGTTATTTGAACAACTCAGAATTCCCTGAAAATGGGGGCAGAGGGACTGTGGACTTAGAAGATTCTTTTTTCTTTCCCAGTGTTTCCCCTTACTCTCCACTCCTCCCTCCCCGTTCCCTTATCTCTACTCTACTAATCTTTCTGCTATTTACTTATAGTTTTTTAATTAGTACCTTGTCTATATTTTCTCAGTATATTTGCAAAACATCTAAAATCTGCATACTATAGAGATGCAGCCACATCAATGTTTATAGCAACACAAGCCACAATAACCAAGATATGGAGCCAACCTAGGTGCCGTTCAACAAATAAATGAATAAAGAAAATGTGGTATATATACACAATGGAGTATTATGCAACCATAAAGAAGAATGAAATTATGACATTTGCTGGTAAATGGTTGGAACTGGAGACTATCATGCTAAATGAAATAAGCCAGACCCAGAAAAAGTCAAAGATTGAATGTTTTCTCTGATATGTGAAAGCTAGCCCAAAATAAAGAGAAGAAGAAGGGGATAAAATAATAATAGTGGGATGAATCTGACCTAACTTTCCTATGTACATATATGAATATACCACAGTGAATCTCACCATTATGTGAATCCAAAGCTCTTAATCAGGGCAACACAGTTTGTCTGAGACCAGTGCCCTTAAGCCACCTCAGAGTGAAAAAGCAAACTGCTATTAATTCTTTGCTTTCTGCTGCCAGTGCCCACCTTCTCTTAATACCTCATGACCTCTGACCATTGCTTCTTCTTTGGCTGGTTTCCCCTTAGTCTCTCTCCTGTCCCTCCAATAAATCCTCCCTACTTGCTTCTCCAGAACCAAGACTCATCATGGCATTCTCCTTTCATCAGATTTCTGCACATAGCTTCTCAGTTTGTCATTCTTAACCTTCCACGGTTTCCTCTTGACCTGTTTTTTCAGCTTCATCTTTTTTTGTACTTCCTGTATTCTGCCCATGCTGTTGTAGCTAGTATTTCTGAATACATCCTGCTCTCATCCACTTTCTGGGTCAAGTTCAAGCTTGATTCTCAGTCTATCTGCTCACCTCTTACCCTCCACTGCCATATCTGACAAAGGAGTCCTGTCCATCTTCCATGACCTTGTTCAAAACAATTTTCCTCATGAAACTTGCTAGATCTCTGCAATTGGAAGTATTCTATCTTTTTCCTGTGAGCCCAGAACACTTCAGATCTTTCTCATACAACTCTTTGACAGCTGGCCTTTTTATTAGTTTCTACCAACGCCTCCCTCTCACTAGATGTTGAGTGCCTTTGAGTCAAGGACTGTGTCTTAATCATCTTCATGTCCCCTATAGTACCTAGTACAGTATACTGTTTCATGGGAATTCAGGAAACATTCAGTGAAAACCTAAAATTAGAATATAGCCAGAGTATCACATAAGTAACAGGAGTAAATAAATATTTATTTAACATTTTGTTATTTTTCATGATAACTTTATATCTGACCTTATTTGTAAAACTTCATTTGGCAATGGAAAATGTGGTAGACAAAGTGGTACTCTCCACATTATTGAAGATAACTATTAGTATCCATATATGTTAAATCTTTACGATAGGGATCAAAGTCAAATAGGAAAAAAAAAGTCAGAGTTGGTATTCTAAATGGAACTTGATGTTATCCAGGTATAAAAATGATTCACAGTACATGTTCATTTAAGTCAGTTCTCCTACCATTGTTTAATATATTTTCTAGCTCATTGATCATGAGTTTTGTCTTGTTTACTGTAGAGAACTCTTCCTCCAAATCATGACAAACAGACTACGGAGGGTTGGAACAGACTACTGATAGCTATCACTTATGTATCATTTTATCATATTCAGAGCACTCATTTATTTTATATCATTAAATCTTTCTAAAATCTCTGCAAAGAAGAACTTGTTTTCTTTATATAAGTGAGAAATCTCAGGCTCAGAGAGCTTAAAATGTATAGCCCCACATCCAATAGTCAGCAAGTGGCAGATCAGGTTCACATCCACTTGTTCTAGCTCAAAATAGCCAACATTACCTTGGACAGGAAAATGACTAATAGTCATTCTGTGGATATCATTTGTTGCCCATCTCCAGATCTATGCCAAATCTTGGTGTATTCCTGGTATTTACCCTGGAGACAATACTTACACCAACAAGATTTCCCTGTATATATCAGCCTGCCTCTTTGAATTTCAGCAATACTTATGCTACCCTGAAAAATATCTGTGGTTATTTTCTAAGTTTAGGATGGTTTGTTCTCTTAAAGAAAGAAAAAAAAAATACACCAGCCCTGCTTGGAGCTCCAAAATGAGGGATATGAAATTAATTCAATTTTTTTTCAAAGTTATCTTCACCTTCAAGAAAAGCTTCGGATGAACTTCCTTCATTCTCCCTACCTTTTTAGCATTTTTCCTCCCACCAAATTGCAAAAGAAATGTATCTAAGCATGTCCACTCTTGAGAATAGCCTGTCTGGTTCCTTTTGTTCTATCTTCTCCTGTATTCAAAGCCATATTTTTGTCTTCATGCCTTTGACTTGAGTGTTGCTTAAGGAGCCTTCAATGTGCTCTTTCTTCATCCTTCTGAAGAAACCCAAGAAATCATTAGATGCCCTCTCTCTGTGCCTGCCAAGTTGCCTTGATTTTTCCCAGGTCAAAATCAAGCTGTGTGATTTGACAAATACAACTATACTATTCAATACCAGAAAGTATGCTTGTATTTGTCAGACCACCTAGGGTTTGAGGAAAAAGATATTTAAATTGACATTGTCTTAAATCTTTTAGAATGTATATATGTATATTTCCTTTGCTATCATTTTTAAGCCACAACTACAGAATAAGGAAAAACTATGTGTGTGTGTGTGTTCTAACTCATATATGTATATATGAGTGTATATATATATATACATATATGTATATATATATATACACATATATATTCCCCTTATTCTGTAGCTGTGACTTAAAAATGACAGCAAAGGAAGACAGTCTTGGATTCCCTACTCCTGAATAAATATATTATTTAATTGGGTTACTTAATTCTTATTCATAGCACCTCCCCACAATTCCCTTGAAAAATACAGACTGGCTAATTTAAAAGTGTCTCAAGAGTGTGCTGTTGAGGTCTTCAGAATTCTTTCTCCCAATTATTACAAATAGCATTCAATAAATATTTATTGAATGAATTAATGAATAAATGAATTTAAATGATACTGAACTTATTTTAATTGTAGCACATTTGTATTCTTCACAGCACATTTCAAGGAGCAATGATCAACAGGCTAACATTCTTTTTATCAGTCCCATTTTATAGAGAAATAGCTTTCAAGTACTTTTCTTAGGTTTGCTTTTCAAAATGCTTCCATTTTTCTTGCTTCCTTGGTCAAGGCTAAGCATTGCTTTGTTATGATTTTAATATGATAAAATGCCATTTCCAAATCCAGGGCCTATATGTCTCCCCATGGACCTGCCTGTTGACCATTTTCTGATCCTTGATGTATGCCACAAAAATGAGGCAAAACCTCAAACCACAGCTAAACCTGCCTGAATTGTCCTAATAGTGTCTCTAACATGGTTGGGCAACTAATAATCTCAGTGACATATAATCTGCATATCCTCCCCCTATTATCACAGATAATTCATCCCCATTTTTATTTGGTAGAGACCACTTGTATGTTGGTACTTATACAAAGACTTGGGTGCTTTTGTTTTATTACTTAAATCTGTAGTATTCTTATCCTCATGTTATTTTCTCTGTGCTGGCTGTGTAAACTACAAAGACACATTCATAATCTGCTACCTGCATAGCAAATTGATTAGATTGTTCTCAAGTCTAAAAGGGAAATAAATGCTAATTTGATTCACCATGAAATGGAAAGCTAATTAAAGTTATTACTAGATCTTATATGACAACAAGGAACTCCGGATTCTTTGTACCTACTCAGTACCTTTTATATGCTGTGTTGTTAGAATGACAAGACTGTGCAGCCTAAATTTGAATTTTCTCTTGCTCCTTTTCATTCAATGTTGATCACACAACATTATTTGTTGTAGTCAAAGAAATTTTAAATTGGTTTCTTATATCACTGAATTAAAGTAGCTGGAAATTATAATCCTGTCCTTTTACCTAATAAGTAACCTAATGACTTTGGGCCCTGCACTAGTAGTTACCAATCTTCATAGACTCAGGCATCTTTATTTCATGTTCTTTCCTTTGGCCTTTGTGTGACTCTGAAATGATGGTGAGAAAATGGCTATGCTAAAGATGGTCAGGACTGGAAATTCCCAGCTGAAAATGAAAATAAACAAAGGTGTCAGGGGGAGGAATAGTAGAGTATATTTGTGAAATAAGGTATAGAATTAGCAGCAGTGAACCTGACAGTGTGTGCAAGGTCCTGTAGGGAAGAGCATGGTGCCATGCTGAGGAGTTTATGTTTCCTCACCTAGGATAAAGAATGTCAGAGTGTCAGTCAGGTATGAGGCCTTTACACTTGCAGTTCATTATACATACAACTAAGCTCATACAGCTGTATGGAGGGGACTTTGAGAAGTACTATATTGGAACAAGGAAACCAAGTTAGTTGGAGGTCACATGGAAGCCTAGCAGAGATGATTAGGGTCTAAAGTAAGGTAATAGAAATGGAGAGGAAAGGCTGGATCTGAAAATGATCTTCCAGGGGACAGGTAGAGCTGTTTGATTTGGTGGTTCAATGGGCCTGGGGAGGAAAGGAATGATCCCCAGGTCTAGTGGATGCATGGCAAGATTGAAGTTATTTGCAGCTAGGACTAATAATTCAGGAGGAGGAGGAGCAGGTCTGCCCTTTGATTGAGCAGTATTGACAGAGATCTTTCCTCAAGGGCTGAGTAGCTAGAAGATGATGAATGGGATATAGGAGAGGTTGGGTTGAGGTCCCAGTGATATCAACATATGTAAAGGTCTGACAGTCTGAGAAATTAAACTTGGATGCTTGCAGGAAGGGTATGGGCCAAAGGTACTAGGCCTGCGAATCATCAACTCATGGGTGGTAGTTGAAATAGTGAGAGAAAATTTACTTGCCCCGGGGGATGTATATTCCTTTGTATAAGTGCCACACAAAAGAGAAGGGAGTGCTATACCTATAGTCAAAATACCCTATTGTGCAAGTGAATTTTTAAGAGAATAGGACTGGGGATATAACTTAGTGGTAGAGCACATATTTAGTATTATGAAGCCATGGGTGAAATAAGCCAAGTCCAAACAACCAAAGGTCGAATGTTTTCTCTGATAAGTGGATGCTGATACATAATGGGGGGGCGGGTTATGGAGGGATAAGAAAAGAATGGAGGAAGTATGAATAGTGTAGAGGAAAATGGGATGGGAGGGGGTGGGGGAAGGAAAAATAGTAGACTGAGACAGACAGTATTACCCTATGTATATGTAAGATTATATGAATTGTGTGAATCTACATTGTGAAAAAAAAGATATATTCCCTGCTGTATAATTATATCAAAATGGGTTCTACTGTCATGTATAATTAAAAAGAACCAATTTTTTAAAAAAGCAATTGAAATAAAAACAGAGAAGTGGGGGCATATCAAGAGAAGTGACCAAATGGGGAGACATTGTTGCTTGCAGGAAATTAAAGTATTTGGAGGAAAAAAGAAAGCACTTAAAGTTTTTTGTTTGTTTGTTTTGTTTTGTTTCAAATGGAGGAAATAAATACGATGAAAAGGAGAACATAAGGCTTTTGGAAGATGTGAAGAGAAACCCCCAAAACACACTTTCTCTGCTTGTTTAAATTACTTAACACTGATTTTCAGGAAGTAATGGGAACTTCTAAGAACCAGAGACATCCATGTATCTCTTCTAGAAACATAGTCCTCTCATCAAAAAGCTAGACACATGATGTCAGGAAAAGGGATGCTCCAGTTCAGAGTCTTGACTGAGGCTTGCTGGCCTCTAGTGGCCAGGAAGGAACCTCCCAGCTTCTGACTCTCTGCCTTCATTGTGACTTCCTGAGAAGAGAGAATGGGGATGGCAGGCACCATCAGTGTCTTACTAACCATTTTAAGGGCCCTTTGAGAATACTGAACAGGCACTCTGCTTCTTTACCAAAATCTGGAAAGGAAACTTTCTTTGATCCAGAACAAATTATAGAGGCAACATTTAGGCCCAAACTGGGCAGCATTGTTTCTTTCTCTTTCTTTCTTTCTCTCTCTCTTTCTTTCTTTTTTTTTTTTTCTTTCTTTTTCTTTTTTGGCATTTATTAGTGCATTATTGTTATACATAACATTGGGTTTCATTTTGACATAATCATACATACATGAAATTTAATTTGCTCCATTTCAGCTCCCAGTGCCCCCACTTGCTCTCCCCTCTTTCCTCCCCTCATTTCCCTTCCTCTACACTCCATCATTCCATTTATTTATTTATTTATTTATTTATTTATTTATTTTGGTACTGGGGATTGAACCCAGGGGAACTCGGCCACTGAGCCACATCCCCAGCCCTATTTTGTATTTTATTTAGAGACAGGGTCTCACTGACTTGCTTAGGGCCTCACTAAGTTGCGGAGACTGGCTTTGAACTCGTGATTCTCCTGCTTCAGCCTCCCAAGTGCTGGGATTATAGGCGTACACCATCACACCCGGCTTATTTTATTTAATTTCAACTGACTTTATAGACATGCATAAAAGTGGATTCACTGTGATATATTTATGCATGCACAGAGTATAATTTTGTCAAATTCTTTCCACATTTCCTCCCCTTTCCCATCCTTCCTACCTCCCCCTCAATCTCCCTCTACTCCACTGATCTTCCCTGTATCTTTAGGATATTCTGTCACCTCAATCCTCTTCCTCTACTCCACTGCTTTTCATTCTTTTTTCATGGGATCCCTCCCACTTTGTCCCCTTACTTTACTCTAGCTTCTGCATAAGAGGGAAAACATTTGATCCTTGATTTTTCTGAGCCTGACTTATTTCACTTAGCATGATGTTCTCCAGCTCCATCCATTTACTGGCAAATGCCTTAATTTCATTCTTCTTTTATGGCCGAGTAAAACTCCATTGGGTATATATACCATATTTTCTTTGTCCATTCATCTATTGACAGGCATCAGGGCTGGTTCCATATCTTGACTGTTATGAGTTGTGCTGCTATAAACATTAATGTGGCTGCATCCCTGTAGTATGTTGATTTTAGTTCTTTTGGATACATACTGAGGAGTGGGATAGCTGGGTCATATGACGATTCTATTCCTAGTATTTTTTAGAATCTCTATATTGCTTTCCAGAGTGGTTGTGCTAATTTGCAATCTTATCAACAACATATGAGTGTACCTTTCCCCCCATATCCTCATATTTATTTTCTTGAAAATTGCCATTCTGACTGAAGTTAGAAGTCTCTGTAGGTTTGATTTACATTTCTCTGATGGCTAGGGATATTGAACATTTTTTCATATATTCGTTGACCATTTGTGTTTCTTTTTTTGAGAAATGTCTGTTTAGTTTTTTGAACATTTATTGGTGGGGTTATTTGTTTTGGAGATTTTATTTTGTTTTGTGTTTTTGTGTATTTAGTTTTGTTGGGTTTTTTTAGTGTTAAGTTTTATTGAGTTCCTTATATATTCTGAATATTTATCCCGATCAGAGAAGCAGCTGACAAAATTTTATCTCGTTCTGTAGGCTCTCTCTTCACGCTCTTTAACATTTCCTTTGCCGTGAAGAAACTTTTTAATTTGATATAATCCCACTTATTGATTCTCATGTTTTATTTCTTGAGCTTGTAGGATCTTGTTAAATAAGATCAGTGCTTGTGCCAATATGTTGGAGTGTTGACCCTATTTTCTTCTAGCAATTGCAAAGTTTCTGGTCTAATTGCTAAGTCTTTGATCCACTTTGATTTGACTTTTGTGCAAGGTGAGAGATGGGGATCTACTTTCATTTTTCTACATATCATTATCCAGTTTTCTCAGCACAATTTGTTGAAAAGGTAATGTTTTCTCCAACATATATTTTTGGTACCTTTATGAAGTATCAGATGGCTACAAGTAAGTGGGTTTGCTCTGTGTCTTCTATTTGTCTTCATGTCTATTTTGATGTCAATACCATACTCTTTTGTTACTATGACTCTGTGATATAATTTGAGATCAGGTATTGTGATACATTCTATATCACTCTTCTTGCTCAGGATTGCTTTGGATATTCTGGGTCTTTTATTCTTCCAAATGAATTTTAGAACTGTTTTTTCTAGTTCTGTCAAGAATGTCATTGGTATTGTCATTGATATTTCAATGGGGATTACATTGGATCTATATAATACTTTTTGCAGTATGGCCATTTTGACAATATTAATTCTGCCTATCCAAGAACATGGGAGTTCTTTCCATCTTCTAAGGTATTCTTCAATTTCTGTCTTCAGTGTTCTGTAGTTTTTATTGGAGAGGTTTTTGTTGTTGTTTGTTTTTTGTTTTTGAGGTTCTTGTGAATGGTATAGCTTTCCTAATTTCTTTCTCAGCAGAATCACTATTGAAGTATAGGAAAACTATTGACTTATGAATGTTAATACAAGATTAACTGAATTCGCTTATCAACTTTAGAGGTCTTCTGGTGGAGTTTTTTGGGGTCTTCTAGATATAGGATCATGTCATCAGCAACCAAATAATTTGACTTCTTCTTTTCCTATTTGTATCCCTTTAATTTCCTTCTCCTGCCTGTTCACTCTTGCTAAAGTTTCAAAGACTATGTTGAATAGAAGTGGTGAGAATGGACATTATTGTTCCTGATTTTAAAGGAAATGTTTTCAGTTTTTCTCTGTTCAGTTTGATGATGGCTTTAGGTTTGTCATATATGGCCTTTATAATGTTAAGGTAAATTCCTTCTATTCCTAGTTTCTCTAGCATTTTTAACATGAATGGGTACTGGATTTTATCAAAGGCCCTTTTTTGCATCTATTGAGATGATCATATAATTCTTGTCCTTAATTCTA